>CM034358.1:83586679-83700031 GCA_019925275.1 Mytilus edulis | reverse complement strand
TTCGGTCAAATCATCATCAAATTTGAATTAAAGACGACGGATCATCAACATTAGAGTTAAAGTATTATCAAAATCAAAGTCGAAGCATCATCACAATAAAAATAAAAGCAACACAAACCCCTAAAAACAGATTACGTTTTATTCCGATACTTGCTTTGTCCTTTCCTAGAATTTGTTTGCTCTGGTTAAGCTATACAGATTTAGCGTGCCAAATTCTGGTTTCGAATTTTTTGAATGCTGGTATTGCTGTGGTCCATGCTTTGTGCTGACTTGAATTATATTGTATTTTATTTCACATCACTTTTGTTAAAATGATAGATTAATTGAGAATTGGTGCGTGTTGTTTGCGTTTTGTTGTTTCAATCTGTTTATCTCGAAGTTATATGATGCATAGTTCTTATTTTTGTGTGACTGCTATTATAATAAGGATTGACAATACAATTTAACGTAAGCGTGTTGAGATTACTGTAAAGAAACACCAATACATAATGTGTAGTGTCCAATCTGCTCAATGGTATTCCATGACACTAATATGATACCTATACGGTAGACCGAAAAGTCAAGAATAATATCAAATTATAAATTCTAAAAAAACATTTAAGTATCCTTTCATATGACAGTGTATCTATTTGTTTGAACAGTTAGTAGTACTTATAGTATTCCATAAAAGGCTTAGACTTTCACTTACTCTTTACCTCATGATATTATAAGTCGAAAATTTTAGCACAAATCTGCTGGTGAAGATCAACCTGTGTTATTGTTTTATTCATTCATTCATTAGGAATTTAAAAAAAACCCACGTAAGACATAAAAGAATAGCAGGTTATGTAACCAAAGGTAAACCCATTGCCAAACATTTACATCTAATCCCTCGTTAGCGTTTTTTTTTTAATTTCTTTAATTACAAAGTGAGAGTAGATAAGACATCACGAGATAATTGCCTTCTTTTAACTATGTATTGTGTTACCATGTGTAGGCTGTTAATTACTACGACTTTTTGACTTTAGAAAAACAATGATTACATCACATTTACTGGTTTGTCTAATGGACTACATATGGTTGTTATTAAGTTACATTTAGATTTTAATCACTAATTCTCAAGAAAACCTTGACGCACATAAATAGATTTTAAGTTGTATTTTTAAATGTAATATAAACGTAATACCACGATTGATATCGCCAATGTGTTTTTGTTAAATTTTCACTTTTAAAAAAGTTGTGTAGAATTATCTGTCTTTCAAATAGATAAATACTTGGCATTAATAAAGTTTTATCCTGTCCAGAACTATTACAAAATTTCACGTAACATTTCATTACATTTAAGAAATAATCATCACTGGCAGCCATCCAATCAAATTATCACCATTTTCTTACCTGCGTACAAGCTTAAGTAACCTTGTTACCTCAAGTGTCCAAAATATTTTAGAAAAATACCCAATAAATAACAGGTGCTTTAAAATACACAATATATGTGTATGACCCAGAATTTGTTTTACTGCAATGAAATGTAGGACTTCATCATCAATAACTGTTAAATTCAGGGAATTTGTTTTTGATACAGGAATGTTGACTGCTCCATTGGCTACACTCACGGACAAGAAACGTTCACAACATTATCAGTGGCATCGACCTATTGTAATGTAAAGTTCGCCAGTAGAACGTTTCTTTGACCTTTACAGTGGTGCTAACAAAATAATATAAAAAAATAGGCATGCAAACAAATGATTTTGATTCAGTTTATAACACAATAAAAAGTAAAAATAATTATAATTTGTTCTTTACAGATGAAACGTAAAACTGAAGTGTTCAGAAAGGATGGTTAAGAAGTGTTTATCGTTTCAATAGATTATCATATTTTAGTATAATTTGATGATCAGCCTTGATTTATCCATTTTACTTACCTTTGAAGTAAAATGTACATTAAGAATTTGTCCTGTTTAAATTGAAATAAAACAGTCTTGATTTAGAACTGATAACGTTGTCAGTTGTTTTGGGATTATCTCATATGTAAACGACATTAAAAGGTTTGAATAAACAACAGACAATAAACTTTGACGATTGTAATTGCAGATTAAGGTGCATAGATGATGATATGTCTTCTGATAGACTAGGAGAGCTAAGAGTTTTCTCTTTGATACTATAAAAAACCGGAACAAGGAAGCCATTGTGATAACTATCAATAAATTGTGACAAAAAGGACAATGATGAAATACTTAATAATTCAATATAAAATTATCAATCAATCTTACGTGTCAGGGAGGGCAGTGTTGGACCTAAATAAACTTAATCATGTGTTTATACAAATGACATGCTGATAAAACATCAGTATAATAGACTTCCCCGGAAACTTGATACATCCTCTTCCTGATTTATTCTTTCATATTTGAATCTAAAACTAATTTTTGATTGTGCATGCTGTTTTACATTGTAATCATATTTAAAATTGATAAAAGTGTTGAGATAATTAACGTGTGATTCGTATGAAATATTTATATCGACAAGCAATACAAGCTGGCATCACTTGTGTTTCAGTGTAAATGTTGCAGTGCCGGACATAAATTGTCAATCAAATGATTGGGTTGGTTGAATACATTCTTAGATCTGTATACCAACACATTATTAATCAGTGCACCAAAAGACCCTCTTTCCTTCTTTGTATATCAAGCAAACGTGTATGAATAACGACTGCAATTATTGGGATCGTTGATACTTTAAAGTCTATACAGTAAAAAATAAGGACATGCGATATGATTGCCAAAGAGACAACTATTCACTTAAGTTCAAACTTATTAGATGTGAGCAGTTATAGTCAACCATACGGCATTCGATAATTTGAAAAACCCATACCGTATAGTCTGCTTTAAAAGGATTTATACGTCGATCTTAGGCTAACATTCATACAAAGTATGACCAAGGCTTCAGGGTTCCGGAGTGGCGGCCAACAGACAGACAGGATACATTTATTTGATGACGTTATATTATTCATGAAGCACAAGTCTAATCATTTAATAATGACCTACTCGGTTATCCAAATTCATTGATATTTATATAAAACTTAACCTTATGAATATTTTTTGATACATACTTGAAAAATGTAGACTTGAAGTATTTATGTTGATTTCTATTTTTCATCTAGGGAAATAATGCTTAGATTTGTGGTTTTGATTATAAGGTTTGTATGTGATTCTGATGTGTTTTTGATGTGTTTTGTCATTTGATTTTGCCATGTGATTATGGACTTTACGATTAGATTTTCCTCTGAGTGCAGTATTTTTGTGATTTTACTTTTCATATTTAAAAGTTGATTTTCATGAATAAAAACTATCTAAAGAGACAGTGTGAATACAGTTATCGTGATATTCCTGATTAGGTATTCCTAATTAATAGAGAAAGAAGCTAAATATGTTAAACATTTACCTAGGTATCATTGAAAATATGTATCTGGCAATGCGTGGTTTTATTAAACATAATTTATCAACACTTTAAATCATTGAACGCTGCTGCTAATCAATTGATGTCTGTATTTTGTCACAATAGCGACAGTTGCGTTTTCCTACTGTCAATTTTCCGTTCCTGAATAACTTCCAATATATAGACGTATAAGAGATTTGCATATTGCCATCATGGAATATGAAACGTGATTTGAAATTTTTGCAGTTTCTTTATCGAAACAGGATGTAAACTTGAAGAAATATATGTAAGATATTCATTACTCGCAGGTTTAAAATACGGGGTACAAATAAAAATTTGCGTGCTACTCCGTTCGTTTCTGTTCATAAATTTCTTTACATATAGTTAAAAATGCAAATTTTTTTTTATTTTATTTTTCATTTGATAAATATTCGTGTACTTAGCTCCTCTAAGCGTCGATTGGTAAACTACATTTGAGACAGTAAAATCTACAAGGCAAAGCTTAAAACAAACAGTTCAGTTATCATCTACTGAGATGATGAAGTATAGTCAAAGAGAAAATACAAATAGAGGATCAGCATACGGTTTCTAACATTTCTTGACTATTTAGTATTACAGTTGATTGCGTCTTTTCGAAGTAAACACTGATCACATTTACACCAATCAGTAGACCGGCATAATCAAATACGAGGAAGTTATCCAATGTCCTATCTTTATCTGAAAAGGTCAATGACAAAACATTTATTCTAGTTCATTTGTTCCCAC
Organism: Mytilus edulis; assembly: GCA_019925275.1. Classification (NCBI taxonomy): domain Eukaryota; kingdom Metazoa; phylum Mollusca; class Bivalvia; order Mytilida; family Mytilidae; genus Mytilus; species Mytilus edulis. Next base: position 83,695,855 of record CM034358.1, on the reverse strand, counting down.
TTCTATTTTTCTGTTCTACATATTATTTCTGAAAAACCACCAAATCGTAACAGGGCAAACGAAAATTGCCAATCAGCCTTGTTTTGGTAATGAACATCAAGGATTAACAACTGAAGATGTCGAATACAATTCTTTATAAAAGTCTGATATTATATAACTTCAACTGTCTCATTAATTTGTGGATTGGAACATTTTCTATTATCTAATACGGGCTATTTCTTCCAATCTGATTAAGCTGATTAAAATCCCCCACTATAATACGGTCGAGTTTCATTTTAAATTACTGAAAGTGTAACCGAACTCTTATTCGTTTATGATCAGATAGATGGTTCTTCTCATGTCAGAAGTTTTATTAACTGTTTCGCCTATTTAATCAAAGACATCTGTAATTGACTGGAATGCTATGTGTTATCTCTAAGGTTCTTGACACGTGACACAATAGAAGTCATTAACTTCAATCATTAAAGTCAAACGCAAAATTACGTCAAAACTGTCATTCTTTGTGTAAATATACTAAATACTAAACTCTGAGAAAAGTTTTTAAACGGAAAGTCCGTAACCAAATGGCTAAATCAAAAGCTCAAACACATCAATTGAATGGATACCAACATAATAAACCCGTCATTTTATTTGCAATATTCATAATAAAATTTACGGCACAAGTGAATAACGAACACAGTTGTGACATTAGACTTGAATCTCTTCGTCCAGATTAAGAATTTACCCAACGGGTAGCCTATCTCACACACCTGACTTTGGTCATGAAATTTAATTATATTCCTCAGTCTTTTGTTTTTATGTATTATGATCTGTGTGATGCTATTTGTTTTTGTTTTTCGTTTTGCGATGGCATTGCCAGTTTATGTGTGAATTGATGAATTTGAATGTCCCTTTGATGTCTTAAATAACAATAACATTATCATTGGTATATTATAAACATGAGAATTTGTTATGATTTTTAATAGAATGTTACATTGAAACTGCCTGTAGTTTCAAGAATAAGTTCAAAACAAGTAATTTGTTTAATAACTAAAAACAATATTACAGCTATTACGAAAATGTAATTTGTAACAGTATTAATAAGAAATTAATATAGCAGTGTAAGAATTTTAGCAGTAATTTTACGATAACCGTTCTGTTTCAATCAGTTGCATAAAACAAATGAGTAATGAAAGCTTTACGGAAAATTTAACCGATTTACTATTTTCTAGTAACTTTGATGAGTTTTACATTAATTTTTATTGAAGCATATCCAATACTCATTACTTGATGACAAATTAAACGAACACTTTAAGTATTTTTAAAGAGAGTTGATAATTATTTTTTCTTGATATCGAATCTTTTCTAAAATAAACTCTAAATTGATATTCATATTAAGCAATTTATTATAAGAAATTCATCAAAACACTGTAATGATTTTCAATATTCAAGTGACATATGTATTTGAATTGCGCAGAATGGTGTACTATAAATAATGGACACAACAAATCAACATCAACACTTATGTACAGAGGAGGTATACTTCTTTATGTTATTACTTAAAAAAATCCAATCATGAATGTTATAAAATTGAGAATGGACATGGGAAGTATGTCAAAGAAACAACAACCAGACGAAAGACCAGGAAACAAAACATCACGGGAAAAAGATCAATTCTAAAAACTGGCATTGAAATGTGATTGGTATCTCTCGAATATTCTGACAAAAGTAATCTTAATTTACTTCGTATTCATTTAAGTAATAGATTTTTTCATAAAAAGTCTGTCGATGACCCTTTATGCTGCTATCTTTAATGTAAATGTGTCTAATCCTTAGACGGAAGTGATAGAATAGAATACATCAATTCCAGACTCAACATTCAATAAAAATGAGAAGATAATGTTAACAACCCTTATCTAACGAATAAATATGACAAGTTGTAATGGTAAGGGATGTTTTCCAAACGTGTACGATGCATCAAATATTTTCATAAGGCGTAGTTATTTTTAATCCGGAATAGTTGTCCTATTTGTTAATTATACTGTTGCGTCCTCGTCTCAATTGTTGCATTTTGACTGATACATGCATCATGTTCAAAGCAGTATATTCTTATTATGTTGATGGTCAATTTTGTTTATCCTTATTGGTATCTTTATATCACATGTTTACGACGCTATCAATCAACTGAACAAATGAACAATCACTCCAACTCATATAAAAATTTCAAGACAAAAATGATCAGAAGAGGTGCACAGTTAGTTTTCAAAGGAATGAAGACAATTTTTTGGAAAATTCAAAAGGAAAAAACACTGATTTACATGCTCCTAGTTCCGACCGACTCACACATTATGTGGAATGTTTGAAAAAGAAAGGCTGACGTCAGATCCTACCTGTAATAGGCGACAGTGATGCAAAAGCTTATCCTAAAAACTGTACAAACATTAACGCAAAACCGATATAGTACACAGCAAGACATATCAAGTACTTGCTCCTGTACTAAGACATGTCAATTTGAACAGGGTCAAACATGTCAGTGTGTTCCAAACAGTCCCCTTACCAGAACATAAGAACACTCATTCAAAATTAAAGAAATCAGATTGATGGAAATATCACCAAAAGCACTGGCAAAGCAACTTATAACAATACTAGTTGCTCATGAACGTAAATTAATTAAACACGCTGGTTATATATATGTGTTTGTGTGAGTGCCTCACATTTGAAATTCAATTATGTGCAACTATTATAAATAATGCGTGCCCAGAGATTATATCCGTTCCGTTCAGACGATGTGTAATTTGTTAATATAAATAGTGCCGTTGATTACCCTTTAGTGTCAAGGTTTTAAAGATATATTATTACTAAATACAAAAAAAGTTAACTTGAAAATGCTTGGTGTCAGTGTTGATATACATACTTGGTAGAGGGGAAGTCATACATACATACAGCATATATTTATAATGGTTACTATTCCTCAGTAAACAATAAGGAGTTGTAGTATGGCTATCAATGAGACAACTATAACTCTGAGTTCAAATGAAGTAAATGTAAGCAATATAGGTCACAGTTCAGTTTTCAACATTGAGACAACCTGATGTTTATTCTGTAAATTAAGTGATTTCATTGTTGATTCAATTTTAGAGTATTTATAATTATGTTGGTATTTCATTATCACCTTATATACACGTAAATCATGGTAAATGATGTAAGACATAAAAATCAAAAAAATAGATTTAGTCTTGATGCCTTTGGGTCTATCTTAATGGAAACCTTATCAACATTGTGATATAATACTGAAGAAAATTACGTAAGTTGCCAACTGGGAATGCCTTTGTATGATTTCGTGTTTAGTCTTATTTAGATGTACATCTATAAATGGCATAACTAGATTGACATGTTAAATACAAATACATGTATGGTAACATATAAACCGATACATATTTAAATTAAGATGCCTCTAGTTTTCTCTTTTTATCAAGAATTGCACCTTATCCGTTTTAATTTATGTACACGGTTTTGTCAAGTTCTCATCCACTTATGATACGAATATCCTCTCGTTTTTTCTTCTATTTCTACTTTTGTTTTGAACCCGTTTTTATACAAGGCTGTACTTTCCAATATTGAATGACGTGGAAAAGGTATATTACATAAGATGGTGTAATCATTATAGAGGAAATTAGTTTAACCCAACATTTATGCAGTAATATCGTATCATGAATTATAAGCAAACAGTGCAAATCTTATTCTTAGGGTATTTATGTTGCCCTTACTTTCATTAAATCACAGTACATGTTCATAAAGTTTTTAAGTCGATCATTAGTATCCTTTTGTCAGGAAAATTCATTGCCGAAATAAAAATCTATAGAGGAAACACACTGAAAATAACGTGTACTCTAAAGAAATAGTATTTAAGGGTAAACAACCATGTCCACTTGTAATTTTGGTCATCTGATGGGTTAAGCCTTTTTCAATTGATTTTTATAGTTCGTTCTTATGTTTAACTGTTATACCACTGTCCCAGATTAGGGGGAGGGTTGGGATCCCGCTAACATATTTAACCCCGTCACATTATTTATGTATTTGCCTGTCCCAAGTCAGGAGCCTGTAATTCAGTGGTTGTTGTTTGTTTATGTGCTACATGTTTGTTTTTCGTTCATTCTTTTACATAAATAAGGCCATTAGTTTTCTCGTTTGAATTGTTTTACATTGTCTTATCGGGGCCTATTATAGCTGACTATGCGGTATGGGCTTTGCTCATTGTTACAGGCCGTACGGTGACCTATAGTTGTTGATGTCTGTGTCATTTTGGTCTTTTGTTGATAGTTGTCTCATTGGCAATCATACCACATCTTCCTTTTTATATCATTTATTTCTGTTTGAAATGTAAATGTCATTGAAACTGACAGAAATAAGATCAAAGGACAAATCAAAACCAATGATCATATATCACATTAAGTCGGGAATACAGAAAACAGAAATCATAGATCAGTGGCCATATTCTATAATAATGCGGGTAGATATAAGGCTGAACTATCAAGAAACAATACAAGAAAGACATCAATCATTCATTTGGAAAAAGGAGGAAAAACAATATCATTTAATACATTATAGCTAATGCAAATGAATCAAACTACAACAAGCACGATTTAGCAGTAATACATCACAACATAAGATTGCTTTGATTTCATAAATGAAGAGTAATGCAAAATCAGAAAATTATGTATTAATATAAATGATTAAGATAATCAGACTCTTTTTCTACTGTATCTTTCAGCCATGCATACACTTTTTCTCTCTTTCAAGTAACGGTTTATATCGTCCCATATGCATTTTCTTTTTTAATATTTACCGAACTCAGTTTCGGTTCATTTTAGTCAAAATGTTCTCTAATAATTTTGGCACTTGTTCATTGTAACATACAAAAAATACCGAAATCGAAAGAAATGTTAAAACAGAAATTCCTTAAACAAATGGTAAAATCAGAAGGCCAACAAATCAAACGAATGGCAACAACTTTTTTTTTCTGATTTGGTACTGGCCTTTTATAATGTAGAAAACAAAATAGCTTTAGTTAAATTTGTTTATGATTGCTAGCATAACCTCCCACTTGTATGCATGACAGTCCGTACAATTCCATCATATTGACCACAATGTGTAATCATACTTTAAGTGAAATGTCTACAATGTCTATTGTTGCAATTTTTTAACATTCAAAACAAATGCGATTGTTAGTACTTCGAGTACAGCAATGTTGCATACAAATAATATTTTATAGTATAACATGATTTCATAAACTTGTAATTTCCTACTTTATAAATACATCTTTCTTTCTTTGTCCATTTTAATGATTTACATTTCTATATTATAAATTGACAAATGTTTCCTATCCTCAGATTACATTTTCTAGAAAAGAAAACTTTGCAAACTATACATCTGAGACTGCCCATTATTCCAATACGCGTATACCGATAAACAAAGATAATAGGGGTGTCATAGCGAAACCGTATCAATAGCAATATCTCTAATAATGAACGGTATCAGTCTTTAAAAGTATTCGTGATCAATGTTTACTTATTACTGTGTTTCTAAGTACATTCTAATTAGTTTCCCTTCTGTCATCAATGTATTAACATGAATAATTATAATAAAGACGGGTGTTATATTAGGAGCAGGATCAGCATGCCCGTCTAGAGCACCTGCATAACCCTAGTTTATTTGAGATGCTGTGTTTTGTGTACTTTTGTTTATCTGTTGGTCGTTTTCTTTTTGGGTCATGTCTTTGTCAGTTTTCTTTTCGACTTATCCGTTTAAATGTCACTTGCTTATCATTTTGCATATCTTTTTTTTTTTTATCATTACATTAAAAGACGGATTTGGCAATCATTGAAAAGTAGCGATTGGTCTTTTTACAATTGCGACGGATTTTAAAAAGCCTTTACCTTCGAATGTTAAGCTTTGGACGTTCTTGACGAGGTTAATCAACAAAAACTTATTATTCATTTTTTTGGTTGATGATAACTTCATAAAAAAGATCTGATTATACCAAGGGTGTATCAAAAGAGGAACTGACGTTGCCATAAAAAAAAAGACGAAAAATGATGAAAATACAAATTAGTTGACTATATCCTGCATAATAAACTTAAGACAGAGCAATGCAAACCCAACAAGAACTGTGGGTTTTATGACGTACTCTTGAAGAATACCCAGAATTGGTATCACACCAGTAGAATAAGGTTAATTAAGTCTGAGCTATACATACATTGCATTTTTGAGTTCACTGACCAAAGTCATTTCTGAGAATGAAACTAAATGAGCTGAGAATGTAACAGATGGAAACTGATGATTTAACCAATTTGTATTTTAGAGAATGTATATAAGCCGTAGCTCATTATAAATGAAACTACTAAAAAACAATCAACATTCTTCGTTGTTTTTGTTTTTAGCAATTGCATTGTCAATTCCTGTTTGACATACCTGTAATAGTTTGTATATTCATTTGGTACATTTTTCTTCTCGTTATTTTGTTTATTTATGTTTTCTACAATGTTCTAACGGTAATCATTATTTCTTCCAACTTGCACAAGTAATTAAGTTGATATATGAGTACTGTAATCGGTTTTTTAAAATAAAACAATTCTTTAAAATGAAAGCTTTACTGATAAGTTTAAATGATATCATTTCCAGCATTTTCCATGACACTTTGTTCTTTAGTAGATTTACATTTGACGTTTTTTCACCCACAATTTTGAATTTACAAGTTACTTCCAGATCTAAGTGATTTATATAAATCAATAGGTTTTCAGTATTGCTTAATATTGTCATTAAATGATTTTACACGCACAAGTCAATTATTGTTTCATTTTGTCACTCAAGGACGTACTTAGATTAAAATGAAAACAAGTCTGGAATTTGTAATTCAATCTTAAAGTCAAGAGTACATTAATCGGTAACGGAGCTCCCTTTCGTGATATTTTTTTTTAAATACGGAAAAACACTGACGTGGACTTTTAGCTTATATTTCAATGTTAAAATTTGGGTCTAAAATTGAAAGAAAGAAATCTAGAATCTGCTTAAAGTTTGGAAGATGAAACTTTCATGAGCTATAAAATAGTTATCAAAGGTACCAGGATTATAATTTAGTACGCCAGACGCGCGTTTCTTCTACATAAGACTCATCAGTGACCCTCATATCGAAATATTTATCAAGCCAAACAAGTACAGAGTTGAAGAGCATTTAGAATCCAAAATTCCAAAAGGTTGTGCCAAATACATCTGAGGTAATCTATGCCTGTAATAAGACAATAATTAGTTTTTCGACATCTTAAATGAACTGATTTGGTGTTATTGATCACACTATATTACCCTGTATCGTTCTAAAGAAAAAAAACACTCGAGAAGTCCGAACATCTGACAACTATTCATAAACCTGATTCTGAAAATCAACATTATATAGTATTATCCCAATCATTTAAACGAATGTTCTTCAATAAGATATAGTCCATCAGCTGGTAAGGTAAAATATTAGTTCTGTGTTACACCTCAGGTTACCCCAATATTTTGGTATAAATCTAAAGAGTAATGTCTGAAGAATATTTTAAGAGGTGTTAGACTTTTGAAAAAGTGTCCAAAAGGGGTTAAAAGGGGTTTTATTTAAGAGTATATCAAAATTTTTGTTTAACCCATATATACAGAAAAAAGAAAATGTAACCAAGTATTCGGTACTATTTCTCTTATCAAATTGAACAAATCATATCTTATTAATACGGAGGCTAATTTTTATTTTATTTTTAAATCGTATAGGACCAAGAAAAAAGGGGGAGGGTAATAGCCAAAATTCATGATTTTGAATGAAACAAAGCATACATACTAGTTTTCTTGATAGAAAAGGTATATTTTTTACATTGAAACATAGAGCATCAAGTAACTAAAGGCCGTTGAACAAAATTCAAAGGTAAGAAAGGGAAAAAACATGAAATCAATGACAAATACAAACATAAGCAATGTACATCACAGTCATTAAAAAACACACATAGTACTAAAAAACTAAAAGAACTGTCAGGGTTTCAAGATCTATATTGAAGTTCGTTTAACAACAGAATCACCACATTTTAAGGTCACGAAGAAGGTCAATCCATAGAATCATCTTCATTTTCGTCAATGCCATCTACCGAATTATCATCACCTTCATCTTCATCATCTTCGTCGTCATCGTCAACCATATCAACGATTTGATTATTCTTGTTGCTACAAGCATTCGTACATTTACAGCCATCTGTACAGGATAAACCTTGTCGAACACATGAACATCTTTTGGTGGCACAACCAGCTTTACATGAACAGCTTATCAGTATCAATAAAGCATCTAACACTGGCGGTTGGTCTATCCAATTGATGCTGATCAAATCGTTCTTAACAATCTAACCATGGTTGTTTGGCGATAGAACAGTGTTGTGTTGAAGAGCAGATTTCAAAATCTTTGCCTGAAAGTTGGCTCGTTTGATGTGCTTTAACATTGCATCTTTTGTTGGGGGCAGTAGATGATAATTGCACATTTATTAATTTGCATTTGGAATTAGAACTGATATAATTCTGAAAATAGCAGGCCAATACTTCAACATTCTTGTCAGACGATTTTATACCAATGGAATCGTAACCTTTGTCAGCTACGTGTTTTGCATGAAGAAACATCTTTGTGTCGGCTTCTTCCTGTATGTTTAGAAGCTCGATGCATTCTATACTTGTCAGTATTTCATTTTCAACATATATTTTGTGGTACATACTTCCATATGATACAAATAAACTGGGACTATTATACTTATAGTATTAGTCTTAGTCTACCAACTGACAAAAATTTCTTCAATTGCCGAGGACAAGATTGTTTTGATCTAGAAATTGTCGTAATGATTTGACATCCCAAGGACCTGCGATCCCGTTCTTAGTTTTTTGATGGATATTGTGGGTAACAGTGACAAAATCAATGTGGGGAGCTCTTTTTGAAACTAAAGGGGTGTTTGTTTTATTAAACAACAATTGCCAAATCAGAAAAAGTACTTGGTATCCTAGTAAAGGATTGAATAACTGCCGTACTATTAAATATCCACATGCTTTCCTCAGGAATGGCTTGCATTTGTTCAACGTCCTTTTCTAAAAGACCACCTAGGACAGATTTATTTGTCTTTACAGGTGTATCATCAACGTTTGCAAGAGACCATGGAAGAAGACTTAATTCAAACTGGAGTACCTCTCGTATATCCAACTGTCTAGTTTGGTCTATGACATGCAGGCTACCAAAAATTGTCTTTTGATTAGTTTGAAGATATTGGTTGACTTTTGAATAAGCCGACTATTAATGACATTTTCTGATGCCGACTTTCCGTTTTCATACGCGTTTGGAAGCTCGCTCTTTAATTTCAAAGAAGCAATAGTATTCGAGGAAAAACCAGATAACTGCTTAGATGTTTCAAATGGCTTTGTCCACCTTTGCAGTGTCCGAACCAATTTTAATAGTCAGTTTCTTCTCGCTTCATTTGAGTGTTTGAAGTTCTTTTTGTGCGGATGTTACAGGGTTAACAATTCCTGCCAAATCTCGACATTTTAATGATATTGAAGCTCTTTCATGTGCATTTAACAACCAACATTAAGTAAAACTTTGATTTTAACTGAAACCAACAATGCCACCTCTTGTTTTTGTATCTCTGTTCAATGTTTGCTCTATTGTTTGGTCTACTGGAGATCTAGAAAATCCATGAGAGCTTCTCTGAACACAAAAACAACCAGATGAAAGATATTCATGCACATCAGGATGGATATTTTGCATATGAAGCAAATAGACTGACATGTATCGGGAATACTTTTGACGGTCATATGCAAAAAACTGAATGCTATCAAAGTGACAAAATCATTTGACAGTATGTACAAAATTTAAAAAACAAGACTAAATTCATTGAACAGTGAAGCAATATATCCAAGCAAGAAGGAAAGAAAATGGGGAAAAAACACTATCAAATGAGGAACAATGTGTACATTACAAAAATCAAATAAATAGTAACCTGACGGTATGTCAAATCGACATAGTTTTGTGCCAAAGAAAGTAGAAAGTAAAAAGTCTTAACAAATTCCCCAACTGACTGTTTGGCCTTCTTTCAAAGCAATGTTTGTCAATTAAATGAATTAACAATCTTAACTCAATCACGACATAGCTAAAAACAAAATGTAAACAAGCACACCTTTATTGAGTTCGATAGAGTGCACCCTTTCAGAACGCAAACAAATAACTTTTATTTGTATTTTTTTTTTATAAATATTTTTTTACACATTTACTTTATAAAATAATTTGTCTCACAAAAACAACATACTCGTCAATTTAATGTTTGTTTTCAGTTGCAAATTAATAAGCTTAAAGTGCTTATGTGTGCACTCAGGTATGAATATATTATCGACTGAATCGAAGACGGTAATGTGATGATTTCCGGTATTTCACGAGTATTTGCACGTACATATGTTTTATTGAATAATTCATATTTTAGACGATATATAAATACTGCAAAAAGTTTAAACATTGCATACCGGTCAATTTTAAATTTTAATTCACAAAAACGTATAATTGCATTACGAATTTCTTTATGAAATGAGAAAATATGCCTTAATTTTACCCCCAAAAATCGGATTGTTTGTAATGAAAATAAACATTTCTTTTAAAACAAAATATCTTCAGAGTTACATTGAATATGATAGTTTTATATCTGTTTTAGTTGTTTAAACCTATAATTTATATTTTTTTAATCGCTTTATATTGAAAATTTTAATTAGGAATTACTTAGTCGTGATATCTTAATGAGGGGACCATTGAAAAGGACGTTTTTAAACCTCTTTTGGACACTTTTTTTTAGTCTAACACCTTGTATTTTATCAATAAGATAATGAAGTTGAATTCTACCCAAAAAAAATCGCGGTACCCTGGGGTGTAACACAAACTCCTTAACTAGAGCGGTTTTGAAAACCAGCTGGTGGACTAATACATTATCAATTAAAACGTTGTGTTTTTTTTTATGACAAACTGTATCAATCATGTCAATCAAAAAGATTTTATCAAATATAAATAAATGTAAATTCGGTTACATGCTTTTTCTTCTTAGTGTGATCGTTTAATTAGCAGAACAAGAAAATCTTTAATTCGATTCTTCATCTAATTTCAAGGAAGGTAATCCGAAACATTGTCACATGGTACATTGATACAACATGTTTCTCGAGAGAGCGTGAATCACACAAAAAACAAAATTTATATTCTGTACCATTGAGTTTTATAGTTAAATGACATAAGCGCTAACACCCACTAAACTTACATTTATTTTAGATTGATGAGTTTGACAGTCCCTTTGGTATCTTTCGTCCCTCTTTTACAGAAACTACCAAAGAGTTGCTTAGAATGTTGAGTTATCAAATATGACAGCTTCTTACAAGGTTCTTGATTTTGTAAAGGTATAACCCAATGCGAGCAAAATTGTTTTTGTATATAATTACAAAGTGTACAACTAAAAAGTTAATTCAAATTAATTTACGAGCGAGTGTTTCAAAATGGTTGTTTTATGTTACACTAATCCTCATACTTTAAATAAAATCCCCTAATTTAGAAGATACAGAAAAAGAATGTCGGTTAGTGTTTAAACAGGGATACCCAAAGTTATCCAGTGTATCATACGTGTCAATTGCAAAAGATAAGTAAAAAAAAGGTAATAACTAAAATGTCAAAGTGGTTTTAAAACAAAAACTAACAAATCTAGAGGCTTGACTATACCGATCAACTATTGTACAAGCATGTTTTCTGTTAAAAAGGAATGTAAGAAATTGAAAACACACAACCAAATTCGTTTCCTTTCCCTGCTGTATATAAATTCAAATGAAATATTACGAAATCGGGTTGGCTGCACGTATCAAACATTTACTGTGCATGCCCATTCAGTGTTTTCCATCAATAGTTCATTCAAATCAGTTTGTAATAATCTTTAAGATACGGAAGTTCATTTTCAGCAAATTTTTCATAAATTCATTGTAAGATATCAATGTTCGTTAATAAAATGATATGAACCAAATTTGCAAAATTCCACTTGATTAGATATAACAGATTAAAATTCCTTTATAGAATGAGTATAATTCTTATCTTAAATCAAATTAGGAAGCCAACAAGAAACCTTACATCATATCACACATTTTATAAACGCGTCGATTTCAAACCTAACAAATTACTTATTATAAAAACTGTATCGAAATTAATTCAAAATTTTGTTCAACACACAGCCAAAACACGGAATCCTTTCATCAAATTTGAGTCATACATAAATCAATGGAACTCTTTCAAAATATGCAACTTATGGGGTTGTCTAATGTTCAGACTTAATTGTCTTAAATGGCACATTTGATAGATTGTAAGACATCAGAACATTTTTCTTTTAATTTTTAAAATATTTTCGTACATCCTTTTGTTTCCTGTTTACAAAACTTTGAATTTTCAAAAAAAATAAGGATTTTCTTATCCAAGGATAGATTACCTCAGCCGTAATTAACACAACTTTTTTGGAATTTTGGATCCTCAATGCTGTTAAAAATTGTACTTGTTTGGATTTATAAATATTTTGATATGAGCGTCACTGATGAGACTTTTGTAGACGAAACGCGCGTCTGGCGTACTAAATTATAATCCTGGTACCTTTGATAACTATTTTAAATTCACAATCCTTGTGCCATCTAAAATCAAACCCCATTTATCACGATTTGCTCACATATGTGCGACTAGCTCTGAATTTCATCATGCCCACTAACAAGTCAAGTATATAGCTTCTGTTATATAATGTACATACAATGGATTCATAATAAACCGCAGAAAACTGAAATATGTCCATTGAAAGGCAAGTACAGTATACCGGTGTTCAAAGTCATAAATCGATTGAGAGAAAAAAAAGCAATATATTTTTTTTTAAACACCCTAGCTTTATATACATTGCTACCATGTGGAAAAACCCCAATATCAGAAGCTGGTTGTTTATATCAGTGTACACGAACATGCTTTTTCTCAATAAAATCATATAGATGTAACCACACTGTGAGCATTCTAGTCGAACTGTCCTTTTTTTACTTCTGATTTATTGGTGTGCTACACATTTTCCCTCTTATTCACAGCTTATTTATTCTGATTTTTTAACAACTATTATTTGAATAACGTTAAATTCTGTATGACGATTCTTAGTTTTAAAGAATTTCATTTTTAAATACTCCATTATGCTAATAAAGAAAAATGTACTATCATTAATTTTAGAATCACATTTCATGACAGCAGTCTTGATTGATTGCACTTTAACAACATATACATGTTTTAATTATTAATACATCTATAGATAGATCAGGTGCTTTGTATAGCGAAGCGCGTTCTTGCTGTGGGTTACATTTTATTTTGACACTGTAACTAATTTCTTAGAAACCTGCGGTAAATATAAAAAAGAAGATGTGGTGTAATTGCCAATGAGACAAATATCCACAAAAGACCAAAACGACACAGACATTAACAACTATAGGTCACCATACGGCCTTCAACAATGAGTAAAGCCGATACCGCATAGTCAGCTATAATAGGATCCGATAAGACAATGTAAAACAATTTAAACGAGAAAACTAACGGCCTTATTTATGTGAAAAAATGAACGAAAAACAAATATGTAACACATAAACAAACGACAACCACTGACTTACAAGATCCTGACTTTGGACAGACACATAAATAAATAATGTGGCGGGGTTAAAAATGTTAGCGGGATTCCAACCCTCCCCCTAACCTGGGACAGTGGTATAACAGTACAACATTAGAACGAAACATATCAAAATTGGTTTTCTCCCGATTCTATAAATAATGACTGAAGCGTGTGAAACATTTTTATATCCTTAATAACCATTCCTGAATTACCTATTGATTTCTGAAAATCACTCAGATGCGGAAGTAATTTGTCAATTGACTTTTAAAAGTGATTTAACCTCAAATGTCAATCATCGATACGAAATATTTATCGCTTGCAAATTAAATTTTACGCATATTATACGAAATTGATGAATAGTATTTTATAACACACTCGTTTTTGAAGAAAACAACATTAACACTAAGTACCATAGATATCGTCTCAATTTCTATTGATAGTACTTTTATACACTTCTTGCTCTAACAAAAGACAATTAATAACAATTCTAATGCAATTATTTTGTATCAATGGTTCTGATTGGATGACAGTTAGCGTAACATTCTCCATCTCCTTGTCTGTAACAAAGAAAACCGACATTTTGAATTGCTGAATGTATTGACATGTAATTTCTACAATAATAAGCCAAAAAACTCACATGTTGCACCTAAGAATCTTCTTTTTATCAAATTTAATTATATTTTGAAGCGGCACAGAAACCAGAAAATGCCCACTGTTTATGTTTGACGCCGGAAGCATACCTATGACGTCACCTAGTGTAGGGCCCAAAGAAGATAACATCTTTTCGCGGAATTTCTTTAATGAAGATTTTACACTGAAATAACGATTGAAATTTAATTATGAATTTGTCTTGCTTAGCATAGAGATGTCTGTATTGTATTTGAAGCTTTGCGGACGTCCATCGGTAGTATTACTGTCGCAAATACCCATTCACACGTCTCCACTACGCGTCGCCAGGTAAACTAAATTTGCGACAGTAAATGTACCGATGGACGTCCTTAAAGCTGCAAATACAATACAGTTTTCTCTTAATTTATTGGCTAAGAAAATATAACTCAAGATTTCAGTTTATATCACCCTTGTCTTTGTCTTGATAATTAGGTCTTTCCACTTTTCTGTGAAACGACATTTTGGTTTTCTTCGGATTTTTTTTTCTTCTGCCTAATTTTGTTCTTGCGATAAATATGCGTTTCGCAATATGTTGCTTAGATATTTGGTATATGATATCGAACAGTTCATGCACCTTTGAAATTTACCCTGCGTAACCAAATAATTTTCTTTGTAGGAGTGATATGAATTTCTAACTGTTAAACCATAACTGATAGAGGCCTAGGGTTTTTTGTTTTGAGGTCCTTGGTCCAAAAAATGAAAATTAGGTCAGGGTCAAAAGTCAAGGTCATATTCTAAATTTTGATTTTGGCTTATTTTCACTTACTTTCAAAACCGTACAAGATATTGACAAAATATTTTTACTAAATTGTAAGTTGCAACATGTCGTAACGTTGACCCTAAAAGGGAGTTTCTCCCTTTTTATATTTAAAATTACATGTATGGTGGTATTACTCATTTACCAAGTATAATAAAGACTTGGTAAAATATGATTAATGGTCCTTGGTGTTTGACCTTGAAATTGAGCTCTTGGAAAGACCTTCAATTGTTTTCTGAACATTTGGTTTTTAATTCTCAATATAAACTTGTTTTTTTCAATTTCGATGACTTAAGGATGATCTCTCAGAGTTGATATAAATGAACAACAAATAAACAACGCTTTGAACGAATCCCTTTTCCGTCATATTCTGTGTATGTTCCCTGCGAGTTGTTTTTGTGTAAACTTTTACGATGACAATGTACTTAAAAACATTTCAAACGACATGAAATTACACAGCGATTTTATTAACAGTTAAAACTACTTTAATACCCAAAGGTTATATTTCTAACTGTACACTGATGATTCGAAGTAAGATATTTCTGATTAAATATCTAATTAATTCTCTACAAACTTCCATGTTTTAGTCTTTGCTTAATACATCATAACCCTTATATTTGATTTAAAGATAGAACGTCAAAAAATATAACAGTCCTGGTTTTTTTTTCCTATCAATTTGTTTTGCTGTAAACTTTTTGATGACAATATGCCTCCAAAGCATTGCAAACGATATGAACTTGCAAAGTGATTTAATTAACGGATAAAATAACTTTAATACACAAAGATTATATTTCTATCTGTACACTGATGTTTCGAAGTAAGATTAATACTAAACAAACTTCCGCACTATATATTTCTTATTACTGATAACACCGTAACTCTCATATTGGATTTATCAATATATTATGTAATACACTTTTCATTATCTATTCAATTAGGAAATGTACTACTTGTATAATGACTCTGTCTAAAAAGGATGTCTTGTTATTGTATAATAGTTACTGTACGTGCAAAGTCTGAGTTCGTACTGATTATTTATGGCTAATATGGAAAAACGATCCACAGAGAATATATTGTTCGATATAATCGTATCTTGACACGAAATAAGACGAAGCCATCTATTGAATGTTCAAAACACAGCTGCACAGAAAAGAGACAAAAGTACCAAAGGGGCATTCAGAACGGATAACTAGAAGTAAATTAAAAAGTGCTATGGGCCAAACTATAAAAAAACGCAAACTAGTATAAAAATATTCCACATATAAAACAAAAAGAAAGAAAGCGTATGAGGAGCCTGTAATTCAGCGGTTGTCGTTTGTTTATGTTTTACATATTTGTTTTTCGTTCATTTTTTTAATATAAATAAGGCCGTTAGTTTTCTCGTTTGAATTGTTTTACATTGTCATTTCGGGGCCTTTTATAGCTGACTATGCGGTATGGGCTTTGCTCATTGTTAAAGGTCGTACGGTGACCTATGTTGTTAATTTCTGTGTCATTTTGGTCTCTTGTGGACGGTTGCTTCATTGGCAATCATACATGTACCACATCTTCTTTTTTTCATATCGAGTTGCAGACAATCTACCGATCTCTAAACGAACTTTTGTTCTGTGTATTATTTTGCAAGATCTATTTACAAGTTTGACTCGACATCTTTTTGTCACGTGAATACCAACTCCAATTATCTATGTTATTCATAGACATGAGATTAAAAGAACATCGGTAGATTACTGTTGCGTTATGAGAAGATCATTTTTATAATAAAACTGTTAAATATAGGATATTTTTTTACCACAAATGGAATGCATGCATATAGGAAGGGGAGTTTTGAATTCTTGGATTTAAATCAAATTGTCCTAATGGAGCTATTTAACTATCCTATTCACCATACAAAAACTATGTGTATGCTAGAAAGTTAAAACATTGGTTTCAATAAGATAATTGTATACCCAGAAAAACTTTTTTACTTAAACTATATAAAAATGGGTTCTATCAAGACGTTTGTAATGTTGGCAACAACAAGAATTTGTACACAACGATAGAATTACCAGCATTTTCTACTAATATTGTGTTATAAAAGAGGGTCGATAGATACCAGAGGGTCAAACTCATAGATATAAGATAAACTGACAAAGCAATGGCAAAAAATAAAAATATAGCTAATCCATTAAATATTGTATCGAAAAATAGCGTTACTGATGAACAACACTGATGATACCCAAATATATGCATCAGTCTCTCAAAGAAGATTTAGGTTTTGTACTGTTTTTCAAGATAAGTACTCTATGATAAATGGAAACTGTGTTATTGTTAGTAAATAATCGGTAAGTTTACAGGTTAGACAGAAGCTGATTGGGTGTTTGGTCTGTTTACAGGTCAGACGAAGGCTAAAATGTTTGTTTGATTTTTGTGTTATTAATAACCTACGGCAAGTCTTATGCTTGACATATATTGAGATTTCTCTTAGCTCTTAACAATTTAATATTATTTGATTGACCACTATAATCGATAATACTTTAGTTACAAAATGTACCAGGATTTGTCTCTTCTACATAAGACTCATCAGTGACGCTCAGATAAAAATATTTATAAAGCCAAACAAGTACAAAGTTAAAAAGCATTGAGGACCCGAAATTCCAAAGTGCCAAATACGGCTTAGTAATCTATGCCTGGATTAAAAAATCCGTAGTTTTTGCAAAAATATCAAAGTTTCCATTTTATAGAAATCTCCATCACAAACTCACTGTTCGTTAAAAGCACATCAACAATCATGACATTACAACAATAGTAGTATTCCATCAGATTGAATATTTAATTACAAAATATTATTAAGATAAATATCCGTATCCTGCTTGAGTGTATATATTGAAGATTTAAATAGATTCGAAAACAACTAAATATCGAACATGATAAATGGACTTACGGGCATATATCAATTAAAACGATTGGTATCTGTAACTTAACATTGACATGCTTTATCAATATATTAAAAAGGATTAATCTGGAAATAGAAATACCAAAAATATTAATGTTAAAAAAAAAAAAAACAAAAAAAAAACAAACAACCTTTATGTGTAGCTGTGACATATTGGTAAATACGAAGACGATATGATATAATAGCTAATTCTAACATGACGTCCTTCAAACGCTTTGAGTACACACCCGTGGTAAAATATGAATATATTTCATGGGCTGTTCCCATTGTACCCCCACGTCATATGTTTTTTAATGAATGAGCGACGCGACGTCATAGAACAATGACGTCAGAATATAAGCAATTTACGGGAAAATACACGCTTGTGAAACGGAAAATCATCACAACAAGGAAACGTTAACAAATGATGCTAAAATGAGTTATATTAGCCGTTTTTGTATACATATAAGACATATAAAGTACAATAATTATTAGATTCATCTAAAATTATCTAAATATGTTATTATAAATAGTTTAAGCATCATCATTTATTCAGTTTGCTCCGTTATTTTACGTCAATTTAATAGTGCGTTTATATATTGGAACGGCAAATAATGCCATCACCTAGAGCGCTTCGATCCAAAATAATTGCCGTATTTGACCTATTAGAATCGAAATAATTCATGGGGGCTTGAATATATCTAGATTTTACCACGGGTTGTCCCTTTATGCCGATATTTTACCCCTCGCTATCGCTCAGGGTAAAATATTTGTCATAAAGGGCCAACCCGTGGTAAAATCACGATATATTCAAGCCCCCATGAATTATTTCTTAATTAGATTATAGTTTGCATACTGAGCTATAAAAGCATTTAAACAATTAAAACGGGAATACTATCGCCCCCTTTAAGGCCAAATCAATTGGTTATATGGCAAAGAGCAACAGAACAACCACTGAATTAGAAACCATCTTTTCACACATATGCAAAATCGAGGCTATGGTTGATGCTTTTTCTTTGATTTCAGTCTTGTTGTTGTTTAATGTTGACCTTTGTTGTGGTCTGTCAGGTCCTTTAGCTTTCTAGCTAATATTAACAGTCTGTTCGTTTGTTGTGATGTTACAGCACTCTCCGATGTTATGCGGACGGTTGATAAAAGAGGGACGAAAGATACCAGAGGGACAGTCAAACTCATAAATCGAAAATTAACTGACAACGCCTTGGCTTAAAATGAAAAAGACAAACAATAATATATATGACACAACATATAAAACTAAAGAATACGCAACACGAACCACACCAAAAACTGGGGGTGATCTCAGGTTTTCAGCTTACACGCATGTTAAACTCATCTATATTTTGTGGTCTAATGACACATGTCGGAAGTCCTCAACTCCGTACCTGACAAGTGTTGCTATTTGACATACCCGTTTTCGTTTATAGCATTTTTCTGACTCACAAATCGAAAACGAGCTTGCATCAAAGGATGGCCTTTACGAAAAGAAAAATAAGATTAGAAATGTCGATACACAAACCGTTGACATTACTGCATTAGAAGTCTTACGACTTTTCAAAAATTCCATTATCGGGGGTGTTTTTTCTATCTATATTGTACAAAATAATAGCCTAGATAGGATAATGACAGAAACGTAGATTTAGCTGATTGTCAGCAATAAAATCATTCTGATTTCACCTTTACGTTAATGTTAAAGAGTAAAAATACAATTACATAAACACCTGAAACTTCCGTAATTTGTCAGGAATTGCTAAGGTGTATTCGATCACCACGTGTGTCATAGATAAGGCCTCAGAAGTAAAACTCTAGACAAATATATCAGGATCAGCTATCCAGACTTAATATGTTTTTGTACTGATAAGATTTGTGTAGATTCCTGTCCCTATCAACTAAGTAAAACACATGAATCATCAGTGTCTAACGTAAATTGAAATTTAAAAAAAAACCAGTGAATTATTGAAACAAATGTAGTAAGATATCACAGAGACCATTTTAAAAACTAACAAGTTTGAGAGAAATACTGACAATGAATAAAGAAACGGGGTTGGTGTGATCTCATATTCAGATAGGTGTGTAGATGCCATAATGATATCCTTTGCAAGAAAACATATGTGAACATTCGCCTTTGGTTACGTCACAATCACGACTTATGAATGTGTACAATATTAAACTTAATTAACTTTGATTGCAACCCTTCCCCTTTTTAACAGTAATCTAAAATCAAATGATACATCAAATATTCAGAATCATTTCAAACAAGCTTTTAATCATGATAACATATGAATTCATTGAAAAAAATAACAAATCCAAAAAGAGACTAAAGACCCTATCACACTCACAAAAAAAAAACAACTTCAAACTAACCAAAATCAATTTTACAAATTATTATCAAAACGTTTAATCATTCTACGATGATAACTTTTTTTCTCAATGTTCAACTGAAACAAGTCGAATAAATCGGCTCAGTAAACAAAGCTTTCACAACACATGATAATTGTAGGTCTATACAAATGTGTCGGTTTACGTCATGATAAATCTTATTTTGTTTAAACCGATTTTGATTTCTACATAGCAAGATATGGTTATCCTTTTGATGCAGCCAGTTCTGTTTTTTTTTTATTAAGTTCATGCGATTCCCTTTTTTTCGCTATTGACCTTTATTCGTCTTAAAGTCTAAATCTCTAATAAAATTTAAACATCGTAACCTTTATAAATTAGTCTAAATTTACACCGTATGAAAAAGTTCATATTTTCAAAAAACAAGCTGACTCCTGTCATGTGTTCTTTTATGTTTTCCTCTGACTGTTTATGACGTCTTTAGACGACACCCATTGGATGTTAGATGTGTACGGATTGATAATTTTGTCTTAGACAATGTGTTTGTATTGGCTTTCATTTTTTTGTGGTTTGTTTTGTATTTGCGACTTTTTGTATTTCTTTTGTTCTTATAACGTGACTCTGTACTTTAAAAGATCCCGTCAATATGATATTGTTCTAGTATATGTCATTATGATATATTTCTATTATGAATTACAATATACGTTGAACCACAAGCGTCAAAATCATTCAATCGCGTAGTGGAATTAACTATTTTTGGATTCTTATAAATTCTATATACAACTTTTGGACTAGTTTAAATCTCAATCTCGGTCTATTTCTTAAATTCATTCTTACATACTTTTGATTTTTTAACTCTGTATGCTAACATTCCCATGAAAATTTTAAAATTGTTTGTACGCACATTGAACGACAAATTTATGTGACGTATAACATTTTCTGACGTCAGACACTCAAATCAATAAATGTGTTCGTAGATAGTAGATGTTTTTGTGTTCTGTTAAATTGTTCCTTTTAAAATTGTTAAACGATGATGACTGATGTACCCATATTTTGACTATTTTATTCATTGTGTCTGTTTATTTAACGCATCAATGTAAAAATATCGGAAATTGATGAGACTGTCATTAAAGTGAGAGGGTTAGCGCTATAGAACCAGGTTTAATCCACCATTTTCTACATTTGAAAATGCCTGTACCAAGTCAGGAATATGACAGTTCTTGTCCATTCGTTTTTGATGCGTTTTGTTATTTGATTTTGCCATGTGATTATGGACTTTCCCAATTGATCTTCCTCTAAGTTCAGTATTTTTGTGATTTTACTTTTTAGATGCATGATTTGTTATTTGTCGTTGGAGACTTTGAACTAGCTGTCAGTTAACTGCGAGTACTCCCAGGTCTGTACCTAGTGTATTTTTGTTGTTATGACACAAAAGTACCCGTCCACGTCAACTTGTATTTTTGACAATCTGATGAAGCACTTTTCAACTGATTTTTATGGTTCTTTCTTATGTTGTACTGTTATACAACTGTCCTAGGTTAGGGGGGTTAGGATCCCTTTAGCATGTTTAACCCCGTCACATTCTGTATGTATGTGCCTCTCAAGTCAGGAGCCTGTAATTCAGTGGTTGTCGTTTGCTTATGTATTACGTATTTGTTTTTTGTTCAATCTTTGTACACTAATAAGGCCGTTAGTTTTCTCAATTTACATTGTCATTTCGGGGCCTTTTATAGCTGACTATGCGGTATGGGCTTTGCTCAGTGTTGAAGGCCGTACCGTGATCTATAGTTGTCAACTTCTGTGTTATTTTTGTCTTTTGTGGAGAGTCGTCTCTTTGACAATCATACCACATCCTTTTTTTTATATTTCATTTTAAGTGAATTAAATTTAGAAAAAAATACTGTTGATGAATTGTAATTTTTTCAAGAAAATTTCCGAAAAAAATTCCTTGTTCTTTTCGTTGAAATACATTGAAATTAACGCAATCACAGTTATTTAACTCGAGTTGTTTCTATTGTTTTTGAATAATAATTGGTAAATGTTTCTTAACCAAATTGTATGTCTGCAACACGCACAGGACAGGTGCTCAGAAAGGGACACTCGATCTACTATAATTACTATTTTTTTCCAAATTTATATTTATCAACAGAAAATATTATAAGGCCATGAAGATAAGACATTACTATTTCCCTGGTTCTTGTGGCGTTGAAGTTGCCCAGTCTTACGTTTTTTAGTTAGTGATTTGTAGATGCCTGTCTTGTGAAGAATTTTACATGAACTAAATTTAAACTCATGCAAACCACCCTCCTGAACACGATATCTTTGTTCCGAATATAGACTGTTTATGGCTATTGACCATTTATAAAAAGCAGTCAAATAGTTAAAAATCGGTTAAATATTCATCTAAATTGTTTTAAAAAATCGTTTAACTTCAATTTGATCGCATTGACAATGTGATAAACAGTTTGTTGTCTCTTGGTTTAAAGTCGATATTTACAGCACACTTGATCTCAAAATGTAATATCTATCTAAAAACCTATTGGAAGCTTTAATAAAACATAACTGTATTAAACCTAAACTCCGTAATGAGATTCGTTTAGATTGTGTGTCTGTGATGATTTTTTTTAGATTGATCACTTGACTTTGGCAAATATAAAGAAACAGTTACTAAGTACAGGAAGTTTAAGTGATTTCAATTCGTTACTGATTTAAAATTGAAAAAAAAAAATTGCTATACAGCTACTAGAAAACTTCAATCGCGAAATTGAAATGACCAGTTTTACCTATCTAGCTTTTTTCTTTTGATATTTAAAAAAATGGATATTTTGTACACGCAGTTTAAGTCATTGCAAAACGTTACTTGAATTAGAATTGAAAACAAAACCAGATAGTTGAAAAGTAGTGAAGAAAACTTACGTGGCGATATTAAAATGACCTGTTTTAGCTATAATCTATCTTTGGCTTAACATTTTAAGTAAAATTAGATAGTAGTTAAACGAAGTTGAGATTGTATTCATTTTTCTATTAATTTAAAATTGAAAACAAACAGTTAATAAACAGTAAGAAGGAGAGTTATGGTATGATATTGAAATGATTGTTAAGAATATATATTTTTTCATTTTGATTTCTTAAAAAAAATAATGAATATTTTGTACACGAAGTTGAGGTTGTGTTCAATTTGTCATTTGAGATAAGATTGTTAAAAGACTATGTACTAAACAATTGGCTGGAGACTGTTGTCGTGATATGGGTGTAGTAGATACAGTTTTCTTGTGTGAATAGTTTCAATGTTTGTTGAATTTGGAGGTTTGGACTTCCAACAGACTATTGGAATCCTAATGGTCACTAATTGCGCTCTTTTACTTGCAGATTTGTTTTTGTATTCCTATGAAGCAGAATTTATCCAAGGGCTTGTACAGAAAGGAGAAAAGAAATTAGCCCAGTCTTTCGGTATATTGATAATATACTGTCTCTTAATAATAATAGATTCAGTGATCACTTACATTTAATATATCCAAGTGAACTTGAAATTAAAGATACTACCAACACAGATAAATCTGCTTCATATATATACCTTTTCCTCGAAATAGCTACTGATGGTAGGTAGAATACCAAAATTTATGACAAACGCGATAATTTTAATTTTCCTATAGTCAACTTTCCATTTCTGTGTAGCAACATCCCAGCGGCACCATCATAAGGAGTGTATGTGTCTCCATTGATACGTTACTCTAGAGCCAGCTCAAAGAACGTTGATTTTGTTGAACGAGGAATACCGCTCTCTCAAAAGTTGCTAAGACAGGGCTAATAATCAATCGAAATAAGGTCATCCCTCAAGAAATGTTATGGTCGCTATCATGAACTGATTGGCCATTATGACAAAAGTGTGTCAGAAATCATATCTGATATTCTTCTTCAGTCATAATAACCTTCAATTATTACCGAACTGAACAAAGAAATAACACGACGGGTGCCGTATACGGTGCAGGAAATGCCTACCCTTTCAGAGCACCTGATTTCACTCCCGGTTTTTAGTGGAGTTCGTTTTGTTTCTTACTTATTATTTATAACTGTTGATGTAAATGTCCCTTGGTTTTGTGAGTCTTTGTTTACTCTTTGGTTTTGATTGTTATTGTCTTCACAATGGTAATTTTGAGGTGTTTATAGCCGAATACGAAAAATAGGTTTTATTTATTGTTGAAGACCGTCTCTGACCTATGGATGCTATTTTCTCAGTCATGTGGTCTTGAAACATATTGTCTTATTCGCAATCATACAACACCTTCTTTTTTTCATATTAAGCAATATAGATTTTGGCTTTTGATATTGAATCAAGCGAGAACGCGAAACGATAAATACATAATAGATCAATGCCAATTGTAATCTTGTGTATTTGCATTTACAAGGTGGGTAAAATAACTTAGATTTAGAAATAAAGAGTGACCAGATGCTTATACACTAAAGAAGGGCAACCCACTGAAAGGATGGGTTTTTCAAACATTTATCTGAAATCGTTTCTATACTGCAGTTATCAAAGTTAGTCAATGAAGCCATTTACATAATATTTTCCTTACCTAAATAAATTAACATTATAAACCACATTTATGTGTTTCATTATAATTGACACTAAAACGAGAACAATTGTTCCAATGCAATCTGAAACCTTCCAAACGTTAAAATCCCTGTTTAATAAATGGACTCTCACGTTCCTAGATGTCTTCGGAAAAGATCTTATATTAAAGATTTAATCACCGCTATTTCAATCAGTCAATGTAATCTGTAAATAATAAAGTATCAGACATCAGCTATTGACTTCCTTTATCAATGGACATTAATACTGTATAAGACATAGCGATAGAGAAAATTACTATCCTTTAATTAGTAATATTATCATGCACGGTCTCAACAAAAGAGTACGGAAATACCCCAATCTAATTAAAATAAATTCTCCGCAATTGCTCCGTTTTATAGTCGGTTCTTTAAATGTCGTACCTATCCGAGCAGCAAGTGCGGAGAACTAATTTCAATTGCAATATAAGTGGAATTACCTTGAACTTATGTTTCCTGCAATAAATGTGGAAAATTATTTTCTTATTACAGTCTTCATATAAATGATCAGAGATATTGTAGGTTATTGAGACATTAACCTAACGAAAAAAGAATAATATCTTCTTGGAGTTAAATAAAAGTTTAATTCATTTACTAATGCGAAACTGTGATTTAATCGAGAAAAAAAGTTGGTGATGCCAAGAAGAATAAAAGGTTTCGTAACCCTGAAGTCAAAACATTTTTTTTCTACTTTCTGTGTGTTGTTTTTACTAAGCCGCAACACTTCCAATTGACATACTATCCTTTTTCTTTCCTGGATTGATATCCCCAAAAAGATGCAAGATTCTTTTATATCTATATATATATTTTAATTCAATATAAACTCAGAAAAACATGAATCCAGAAAAAAATTCTGAAAAAAATGGACTATTTTGTTTCCCGCCATGTGTTGACATGCACCGGAAACTGGAGTTGTAATACAAGACTGGTACCTATAATATATGGGCTGAAACAAACGACAAACATGTCTAATCAATATGACCAGCACTGAACTAGTACATATTTTTGTTTAGGGTGCAATCGAAGGACGCTTCCAGTTTCAGGATTGTATCGCTGTGTTGAAGACCCATTGTTGGACTGCGGCTATTTTCTGCTCTTTGGACGAGTTGTTGTCTCTTTGAAACATTTCTTATTTTTATTCCAAATTTTTAACCTTCAAATAAGCTACTTCATCATAGAAATATTTGGTTTGAAATAGTTTTTCAAGGTTTTCAATAAAGTGTGATACTGTTGCACACTCTGGTTTCATTTATTTTCGTGGGTATCAATTTTCGTGGATTGAGGAAATGCTGCATTTTCAAGGATATTTGATTTCATGGTTTTGCGAAGTCTGTATACAACCCAATAGCAAATTCATGATTCGTTGAACATTTACATTCGTGGTTATATTCTTCCAACGAAAACCACGAAAATCAATGACCCACGAATAGTAATGAATCCACACAATTGTCCACAAAAACTAGTAGAATTTCTTGTACAGTTATCAGAACACGGTTCGAACCAATGGTGCACATTGCATTTTTCAGAGAATTGAAAACCATAGTCATCATAATCCTATGAGGATACATGAAAACTGTTTAGTGTAATGGAAACACATTCTAAACAACACACTATAGAATCTTAGTGCAAACAGAAACCAAATCATGTACCACAAATTTATAGTATGTAATCGATTGTTTCTCTTCTGTTTTTAATTAAGAAATTGCTGAATTTTTCGAATAATTTTGTTATGCCTACGTAGATTTGATAATTTTGAGTGTTATTGTAATACAAATACGATTGTGTAGTTGTTGATGATCCGTAATCATTGTGACAATTTCATCCGTCGTTCATAGAGTAATAAGACAAGTTGTAAGTACACATTCAATAGTGTCTTCTTCCATTTATGTGTAGTGTAGTCCTATCATATAATGTTGTCATTTTAATGTTATATTTGTCATTGTCATAAAAGCGGGAGGTTTGGCTTGCCACACAACCAGGTTCAACCAACTATTTATTTTAATTAAAATGTCCAGTACCAAGTCAGGAAAATGGCCATTGTTATATTATAGTTCGTTTCTGTGTGTATTACATTTAAATGGTGTGTTTCTGTTGTGTCGTAGTTCTCCTCTTATATTTGATGGGTTTCTCTCAGTTTTGGTTCGTAACACAGAATTGTCTTTTTTCAATCTATTTATGAATTTTGAACAGCGGTATACCACTTTTGCCTCTATTTGGTATCAAGTAAAGATGGAGACTGCCTGGATCTCGTAGTTTGCAGGGACATTATATTAATTGTTGTTACATTTGCGATAGCGGAGTAGATTTCGAATACAGATGGTCACTAATTTTCAGTAGTTGATGATTTCCTAAATTATTAGTAATCATTTTTTGCTTTCTTTTATTTTGAGCATCACATCTCTATAAGAATCAACACATGTTATCTGTATAATCAGATCGATGGATTTAAAATATTTATAGATGTGTATTAAATACTTCTTCAGCATGTCCGGGCATAATTACAACTGTGCTTGTGATGTTGGTTGTGAGTCAAAATGGCGACTCTTTCTACGTTGGTTTTACAGTCAATTGCAATTACATATGTGAGTGTGTAGATGGTGGCGAGTACAGGTGGCGATTATGTCTTCCACAAGCAGATTTGACGGTATTAAAATTGAAGAGCAGGAATATAAAAGGTATGGCAGCACTGTTGAGGGTGCCAAACTTTGTATAAAAGTATTTATAGCAGTATTGTGTTGTGAATATGGATCAGGTATATTTTCGTACACACATAATAGGTTAAACAAGAAATATGAGCTCCAACAGAAAATAAAAGCTGAACAAAATTTAAACATAGATATAAAAATACAACATTTGCATACGTGAAATATATATAGACTTTTCTTTAAATGTATGAACATTGTTTGTCAAAGGTTTGCATGTATTTATTTTCATCGGAATTTCCCCTTTAAATAATCCGAGTATGTATTCTGTACAGCATGTAAGCTCCACGCGGAAAGGAATTTATTTGTGTTTAAAAAATAACTTATTACCTAATTTTTAATGACATACCGCTATGTTCGCTACCCTGCTAAAAAATAACAAGCTTTTTAACAGACTATTATATATTGATAGTATATAAAGAAACTAAAAAGGTAGAAACAAATGGAGGTTCCATGTGCTCGTTTTCGAGATACATTGTATAAGCCATTGAAAACTTTTGCGGGAAATAATTCTCTCTTTATTTTTCATATATTTAACATTGGCACCTTCTTTGTTTCAAAAACTATGAAAAAAATAACAAGAATTTAAATAATTTTGAAATATGGCTTTTTAACTTTATGTAATAAAATTATCAAAAGGAAAGTAGGGGTTATATGGCAATTTTATTTAATGACAATACATGGATAAAACCAGAGGATTCCGAAAATCTGGCAAAAAATCAAAGATGGATGGGCAAACATCCTTAATAAAGACTCAACTGTTTATTAAAAATTGGCGGGAGATTATCATGAAAAGAAAATGTCTAAGACAGAGCGATGTTTGCTCTTCTTTGTCTCTGTGTGTACGTTTGTTTTATTCAAAGGCATACACTTTAAAATGAAGTTTATTTTGTTGTTTGACCGTATGGTATATTTTGGTGATCCAATTATACATTGTATGTACAAATGTACGTAAACTTCAAGTTTAAGTAGTGTTCTATCATATCATTTTTCCTTTGAGTACAAATATTATATTGATTGTTTTCCAATTAACTATATCTTGATTCCTCAAACACTTATCGACCAAAGTTAAAACGATTTGAATTTATAGAATTACAAGGCAATAGTTCGGCCTTCAACAATGAGCAAAACCTGTACTGCATAGTTGGGTATAATAGTATTACTCGATATTCCATTAATTTTACTTACCTTATACAATAAGGAATGTCATTTTTATTATTCTGATTTTAGCCTTTGGGATAACACCTCTAGAACTCATGTTCCGTGTAACTTTCTTTTGGTTTTGTTGCGGCACAGTCTGTTTGTCTGGAATAAATATACGGGAACATTGATAATATATCAAACACTAAATTTATTAATGTGATTGATTGTTTTTCTTGTTCTGAGTACGATAATCGAGCTCCACATTTTTATTACCGCACAAGGGAAGTCCGATAATATAATGCTATTGAAATTATATTGAATATGTTGTTTTTTTTCAATTGCAATCTGTATTTAACTAAGTGTGTGTACGTGTCTATTTGATGATGTATTATATTTTTGTTTTGTAAAATTCTGTACTTAGTCTCTTGAATGGGTCAAATGTCGCTACTCTGTAAAAGAACGAAGCTCATGATTTCACTGATTTTGTCTATTCGCTTAATATATTTTCATTGGTCTGATGTTTTTAATATTTTTGTAAGTCATAATATAAAGATTTGCGAAACTTATAGAAAACGATTTAAAACTAGGTCCTAAAAGCTATTTAACAACTTATGCTTTGGAATAGAAGAATTGTGGTATGATTGCTAATGAAACATATATCTACCAAAGACCGAATGATGTGAATATTATCAAAAACAATCATCGTGCGACCTTTAACAACACACAAAACCCATACCACATATCAAACCATAAAAGAGGCCCTAAATGAAAAATCTGAAACCAAAGCAAACGCAAAAAATATTTATGTACAAACAATACACTAAAGACAACTTTGACGAAAAGCTACACACTAAGCCGAATACGTGAAGTTCCTCATACAGTAAGATGTGCCACTCCAAAAGAGTAGACTTTAAACAATGTTCGTTGTACTATGTTAGTACCATGAAAATACAGTTTTGATAATTTCTTGATCGTCTGTTTAAATTAAATGAAGAAAATCTCAATTTTTGAGTCGTCCAGACCGTCATTATTTAACTTTGTTTAACTTGTATCCCCCCTAAAGACCACATTTATGTACCGTTAGTCAAAAAACAAATAATTTCATAGTATATGATATACACCAACAAATGAACACTACTGAATTATGAGTTTAACTGTCCCTTTGGTATCTTTCGTTCCTCTTTTACAATGTGGTATGAGTGTCAATGAGACAACTATCCATCCAAAAGTGACAATGCATCAATGTAAACAATTATAGGTCAAAATACGACCTTCAGCACCGAGCAAGACTTATACTGACTAGCAAGCGACAAAGGGACACACACTGAAAAAAATATACAAAATGAAAACAATACAAAAAAACTATACATAATCAAAGACATTATAAACAGCAAAACAACAACACAGAAAAATGTATTAAAATGCTTTCAAAGTTTAATCTTTGACAGTTATTAAAAATATCGATGCCCTAAACATACTCCCAGTTCCTTTGTATACATGTTGTGGCTGTAAATCACAAAGTGAAACCCTGGCTGCATATTGATTGACATGGTCAGTTATATAGCCATAATAAATGATTTTTTAGAATCCCCATTGGTATCTTACAATGTTTGTAAGTTGTAACTTTTCAAAAGAAGATGATTGACATGTTTCACTTGGCATTTATACAGTGTATGTAATGTGCGGATCCTAAAATATCATTTTTACTGTATATGCCATAAATGTCTAATGTAGATTGATAAATAAACAGACGAACTTTTTTTTATTTTTGAAGAAAATGAAGAAAATTAGTTAAAATGTATATGTTCAGAAATACATAATACTAATAAAACAAAGTTAGAGATGCGAGCGGGGTTTTATCGCGCCTAAAGCCATCCAGCTGTGAAATATATACCAAAATAGGTGAATATTTAGGACATTTCACGAACAGATCGTGCAGGTGCTTTATAACTAACAGGTGAGATGTTGTTGCAGTAAAAAATCTGCATTTAAATACAATTATTAAAGTTGTATAACGTAGAATATGTTTTGTCTTTCAGTTTCTTCATATTTAACTAAATTCCACTATGATGATTTCGTAATGCTAGTCATGTTTACTGTCGAATAACGATACTATTCTTTCATTTTCACTGTGGAGCGAATCATTATTATTGTATATGCGGTGCATTTTCACTGTATAATTTTTTTTTTTATCTATTACAGCTCATTTCTTTAAGAATTGAATGCTTCTTTTTGTAAATTTATTGGGTGGTAAAAGCGTTGACCGAAGTACATTTTGTATGAAGCGCGGAAGCGCTTCATTCTAAAAATGTACGCACGGTCAACGCTTTTACAACCCTATAAAGTTTCAAAAAGAAGTATTCAATACTTATAATTACATTTTTTTTAGCTAAAATCATGAAAACACGATTTTTATCCAGTTTTATTTAATTCACCTGTGCACTTTTTTGTGGGACCTCGTGTTATCATGCATGATAAATGTTATTGTCTGATGCAATTGTTTACGGAATAACATGTTAGCCAATCAGAATAACGTATTATAATGAAACTTACATCTAATGTAATTATTTAAGCATGTAGAGCAAGACTTTAGTTGATTTATTTGCTTTTTTTTGTATTGGATAATCATTATGATAACACCCAATTTAATTCAAATATTAAAAATACAGTTTAAACTATGCCTAGTCATATTGTTTAAAAATGTCAATCTTATTTACAAAGTTTGTTTACACAATTATACAAACAAAGCAAGCAAGCCAACCAAAGTTTTGCTTTACATGCATTAGGAAGTTAGCTGTAAAGCCTTAATTTAGCCGACTTGCTCAAACAATAGATTAAGTAAGAGAAAGATTTGATAAAATTTAACTTACGGAGGAAAGTTTGGTTTTAAAACACTCTAATACATTCAAGAGAAATAACATTTATTTCAAATGTATTCCATTTAGTTTCTTATAAAGCGTATAGGGATCTTTATCCTTATTTTTTTATCCATTTCATGACACTTCACCACTAATTACGTACTACATCTTGATATAGATTGCACCTTTGTTTTCCCGTTTAAAAGGTTTTACACTGGATCCCTTTATAACTTGCTGTTCGGTGTGAGCCAAGACTCCATGTTGAAGACCGTATGTTGACGTATAATGGTATACTTTTATAAATTGTGACTCGGATGGGAGTTGTCTCATTGTCACATACGACATCTATACATGGCTCAAAAACGAAACGAGATGGGATAAAAAGGGATAAAAAAATCTACGCTACTTTTTTAATATATTTATAATGGGCTTAATATGAGTCAAAATAGAGTAAAATAGTGGGTCGTATTTGGGTATAAGCGTCACGCCGGATTGCCGATTTTTTTGCAAGCGTGACAGGTGAAAGTCAAATGATTGTGTAGTGAAAAACGGGAAATGAAGTCTAGCGGGACACGGATAATTACAAAACATTTAGAACTGCATAGTATAAGCGGGATGCCGGAATCTGACAAAACAATACTAGTAAGCGGAATACGGTAATCTGCGAAAACAGTAAGCGGGATCCGGGATCAGAACCCCCCAATGAGACCCAAGAATAAGATATATTTGTATATTCATCCTATTGTTACAGTCATGCCTTCAATAACAAATGTATCCAGTGCATGCATTTTTTTTATATTTTTGGTCCCTTTTTCAATTTTGTTGGGTCCAAATTTATAGACAAAAGTCCTTTAATATGAATATTTGGAATTCGTTGACATGCTGAATCTAACCGTGTATCTAGTTTTGGGATTGTTTGCCTAGTTGCTGAAATAGCCCACATAGAGTTCCAAAGGGTCTAAAATCAACAAAAATGAATTGTAGAATGCATTTCGTGTACAATAACCCAAATGTGCATGGTTTTACCTCTGCGGTAGTATCCATTCGCGGATCTAGAATTTTTCATAAGTAGGGGCCCAATGACTGCCTAAGAGGGCCCCCTGCTGTCACGTTCCAGTGATTCCCTATATAAGTTAAAATCAAGGAGAAACGTAATCGTAAGAATACAATATGACATTTTGAGAATCGCTTTTGTTACAAGTTTGAAAAGCTATATATTTGATGAGGAATGAATGAGGAGTTTGTATTTCAATTTGAAAATACATGCATCATAAATCCTAAAGTCATCAACTAAGTTTTTTTTCATTTGTTGCAAGTGCATTCATCACATAATTCTACAATAAAAATTCCTCGCATCTTTGAAAATTCTACATTAATAATGACTGCACTAACAGTGATAATTCATCGCATCTATAGTTAAAATGGATCGCTTTCAATAACCGATATGCTATATTATGATGCTTTTATAACACTTATTTGAACTTTAATGCTATGTTTGTATATTATAAAGACATATCACAATGAAAATATGTTAAAACTTTACTTAAAATCCTTTAACTTGATATTTTCAAAACGTAAACAAATACAGTTTTCCCATGATCCTTTATTCTACAATAGACATAACCGCATATAACAGTAAAAATGAACTAGCTAGATTCGCACTTTATATACACTGTTTATAGGTATACATGTATATAGTATGATGAAAAGTATGAACAACCGATGCCGAACCTAATAAGATGACACCATAGAGATATATCCGTAAAACATCACTGTTTTAAGATTTTTGAATCCACATAGTGATCGTATAATTTTTGTTTCGCAGTAGCTTTTCAAATGAAGATGAAAATATCATATTTTTTGTGTCAATATTATTACACATTTGACACTGAACAAACATAATTAAACCTTTAACTAAAACATATATGATACACTTTGTTCAGATAAAGAATAAGCGGTCAATTCCTATTGAGATCTGCTGTTGTCGATCGATACACATAACAAAGAAAGTTAAACTCCAGATGACACCAGGATTAACAATGATAACGGTATGTGATATAATTAACTACGAGTTAAAATAGTCCCTGGACGTTACTGTAATTACTCGATATAGAAATACAAGTTATGTTGTCGTTTAATATTTGTTTCTATAATCTGAACGAAATAAACACATCTCGTATTATTTGTTATTCAATTTAATGCAAACTTCACATGATATCTTCTAAACGAGAAGACCATATGCTGACCTTTATATCTTATCTTAGTTTTTGTTTGTTGAGGTCGAAATCTTGGGAGGTCAAAATTAAGAATACCACATTTGTTTCTCATGACGGTTACAGCAATTTGCCTTATGAAATTAATGTTAGGATTTTTATCTTAATATTTGAAGAAAAAACAACAACAATTAAGCTTGATTTATTCATAACAAAAAACAAGTAAGAATATAGATATTTGCTAATATTATATTTGTGTTAAAAAAATAACTCATGTTTATGGCTAACATTCCTTTATTTTTATATAAATGATAATCATGATTACTAAAAAAACATATGTAATTGATATAATTGTACCAAATTATATAGACGTCACCTCTTTCTACTTTTAATCAAATCTATCAAAGTTTTAATAATAAGAATTAAGAAGAAAAAACACAACTGCAGGTCTGGCTATTTTTCTGAAGCAAAATGAAAATGGACAACAAGGTTGTATGCAGATGTGTAAAAAACAACATATACATTCTTAGATGCATGATTTTTCAATAGTTGTTAGTGGCTTTGAACTAGCTAGCAGTAACTGCGAGTACACTCATATCAGTTCTCAAAGGTTTTGGTTGTGGGGATAAACAAGCACTCGACCACGTCCGCTTTGTGTTTTGTGTTTTGTTAGATGTATTTCGCTTTGTACCCATCATATGAATTAAGCTTTTTTCAACTGATTTTTATATTTAGTTCGTTTTTTGTACTGTTACACAACTGTCACAGGTAAGAGGAGGGTTGGGATCCCACTAACATAACTAACCCCTCACTTACTGTGTGTATGTTTCTGTCCTAAACTAAGAGCCTGTAATTCAGTGGTTGCAGTTTGTTGATGTGTTACATATTTGTTTTTCGTAAAATTTTTGTACATAGATGAGGCCGTCGGTTTTCTCGTTTGAATATTTACCATTCAGTGCCTTTTAAAGCTGACTGCAATATATGTAGTATGGGCTTTGCTCATTGTTGACAGCTGTACGGTGACCTATAGTTGCTAATGTATGTGTCATTAGGTCTCTTTTGGAGAGTCTCATTGGCAATTGTACCACATCTTCTTATTCATAATCAGTTTTATCACACGATCGAAGCTATGCTAGTATATTTACCTGCATATCCAATGTTTGGTAAACTCTATTTTACAAAATTTCATATTTTGTTCTTCTTTGACGAAAAACAAAGAAACATTGGAAATACAAATAAAGCAGTAAAGATCCAAGCTAAGGCTACTATGTCCAACTTTTACCTGCAAAAACATAAATACAAATGTACAAAGTATAATAATTTGTTTATGTCAGTTTTTGACATTTTTGTCGATTTAGTCCATTTGTTTAAGTCAGTTTTTGACATTTTTGTCAATTTAGTCCATTTGTTTTGTTCACACATCGTTATCAATATAATATATTTTTTAAGACTGTTGTACACGTGAGAGGTTTATTTAGCTATTAAACCATTTTTTGGGGGTTAAATTGAACAATACTTAAACCAGATAAATATCATGTATAGAAAGAGGATTTGGTAAAATTACAATTTGGGAGTTACATTTATTCATTTGAGACGGTAGCAGCGGAAGTAATTTTCTCCTAATCACTTCGAATTTAATTAAACACACAACATTCACAATTGATATTGGTTTCTATGAAAGTAAATAAGGCATATCGTTATTTTTTTTTGGTAAAATATTTTATTGTACACAAGGCCTTTACTGTTCTTGTCTTCTCTTTTTTCAACTCTGGTGGATAGTTGCTCAATCGGAAAAAATACAGCATATCCTAATTTTTATATAGAATTTGGCAAGTATACGGGTAAACAAGATTAAAAAAAAACATTATACTAGTGCATATTCAACAGCAATATTGAAACATGCACGAAGAATTACATCAACAACCATCAAAATACAGCGTACGTGTATCAGGTGTAGGATAACTAAGATGATTTAAGCTCGAAACACAAAGTTAAGGTTGTCCAGCTAATACAAGAAGTTCCACACGTCTGCCTTTGACATGCTATCACCTCAAGCATTCCCAAGGAATTCGTTTACGATTTACATACTACGGAATAATGAGGGGAAACATACAGCAGCGGAAGTAATTTTCTCCTAATCACTTCGAATTTAATTAAACACACAACATTCACAATTGATATTGGTTTCTATGAAAGTAAATAAGGCATATCGTTATTTTTTTTTGGTAAAATATTTTATTGTACACAAGGCCTTTACTGTTCTTGTCTTCTCTTTTTTCAACTCTGGTGGATAGTTGCTCAATCGGAAAAAATACAGCATATCCTAATTTTTATATAGAATTTGGCAAGTATACGGGTAAACAAGATTAAAAAAAAACATTATACTAGTGCATATTCAACAGCAATATTGAAACATGCACGAAGAATTACATCAACAACCATCAAAATACAGCGTACGTGTATCAGGTGTAGGATAACTAAGATGATTTAAGCTCGAAACACAAAGTTAAGGTTGTCCAGCTAATACAAGAAGTTCCACACGTCTGCCTTTGACATGCTATCACCTCAAGCATTCCCAAGGAATTCGTTTACGATTTACATACTACGGAATAATGAGGGGAAACATACAGAATAGAGAAAACTGGATAAAAAAATAAAACATAGAGAAAAATGAGGCGTTAAAATATAAAGATTTAAAAATTAAAGAAAGTGTACAAAAAAAAAATAATAGAGAAAAATAGTCTAGAAAATACAGAGATGGAGTCCCCCTCCCCAGATTTGTCACGATACAAGGGGAATTTTCTCCTCGAAGGAACGGGGATCATACAGTAATAAAGTCTTAATTACGTTATTAGTAGGTTATTAATGATGCTGATGTTTATCTGTTTGAATAATGTTACTGCAGATTTAGAAAAGAATAAAGAAGATTGATGAATAGTTTGAAGACAAGATAATCGGTTCTATGCTTTTAGTCAATACCTTTTTAAGGTCTGTCATTTAGTCATGCAGTTATATTGGGTTTAAATCTCAATCCATCAATAAAAGTTAAAAATATCACACTTTATCAAATCCTGTTATATGTTTAATGTTACTGATCACTACTCAGTGATATATATTGCACAAATTAGATATGGAATACATTAGAGTGTTA
Source organism: Mytilus edulis (assembly GCA_019925275.1). Classification (NCBI taxonomy): domain Eukaryota; kingdom Metazoa; phylum Mollusca; class Bivalvia; order Mytilida; family Mytilidae; genus Mytilus; species Mytilus edulis. The sequence goes on along the minus strand of CM034358.1, from coordinate 83,658,776 downwards.
TCCTGAACATAATTAATTGAAAGACATCTAATATTTGTTAACTGCTTCTGGTATAAACATGCAACTGCATTTACAATAACCCAGACAAAATGACACAATATCAAAAGTATATACCCGGAAGATGGATGACATAATTAAAATCAGACATGGCGAACAACTACTGGAATACTTTGCAATAAAGTGAAATATGTCTGAAATAATATTTTAGGAATCTCCTAGAGTAGCTATGTCTTACTTTCCAGCTACTTTTATCTATGAGGGTCTTTGTTGGGTTAAAACAAGAAAGCATTATGGTCATTGCAATAAGGAGAGCTTTGTTCCAACTGAACATTTATGAATTTCCTTAAGCGTTCAGACCGCTAGTTAATGATATCACTACTATGAGGATCAGAAGGTGTTATATGGAAAATAATGGTATCAAAGTGAAGAAGAATTTGCAAACAAAATAGTAAATATAGAAAAATAGAGAACATCTTTCTATATCTACTAACATATAAAGAATATATAATAATTGGCAAAATAGATCATTTTTCAAAGAAGTTGAAGTACAAAATGTATAAGGAAATAAAGGACCTTTCCTTCTAGACCCTCATATATGATACCTACCATTTCCCGCTCTATTTAGTGGACGGATCAATCAATACTCAGTGCGACCAATGAGAATGCTGAAGCGAAAGTTGACATAGCCTGTAGAAACTTGACAATCTTACATCCGGGATCCGGTGTCTCCCACGTGATAGTGATCTTCGAGATTGCATCGGTAAGTACAAGGAAGATCCCTACCATTAGATCTGAAAAAAAATAATATCAAAATTCTTTGATAACAGCGGTAAGTGAAAACAACGGCAACTTTGTTTTTCATATTGACTTTATCAACAAGAATACCAAACGAGCGCGCTAGTGCGAGCTTTTTTCTTTTTTCTTTTATTCGGCAAATTGTTTTGACTAGACCTTTGTTTTGGTAGAGAATATAAAAATAAAATAAATTTGTCAGTAAAACTATTTTGTTGGTGTACGAAACGTTGAGATAGTTGTTCTCAAAATTGACGTTGGACTAATATGCGACTTTATTACCTTATATTTTCAGGTATCATATCCTGTCCATGGTAAGTGAAATATTACAAATTAGGATCAAGAGAAGATGCAACTACTGCCGATAAATTGTAAACACAGGGCCCCTTGTGAAGACTTCCCTGGGTTATACAAGGTAAATCTTACTCAGGTGATTTTCAATAAATGTATTTCAAGTCTTGGAAAAAAAGAAACAAAAAACACCGGGTAAAGAACTATTCTACAAATAAATAATTTACAAAAAGAACCCGATCAACCTGCATGAAAAATACACCGTCATAGGGCAAAACATGTCAAATAATCGACAAATTATAATAATTGATATTAGTTATCAAAGGTACCAGGATTTTAATTCAACATAACAGTTGTTACAACAATTACTTTCGTATTTTTACTTTATTGTAGAAGATGATGGGCAAGTGATGGTAATTATTTATTATGCATGGGATAAATTGGACCGACATTTACAGCTAGAAGCCGAACCACTATTATAATTGATTATTACATTACTAGTTAATTCAGTGTCTGGTGGACAATAAGGAAACTTTCCTGACGGTTTACCGATTGAGTTAATGTTTGTTTGATTACTATCTTTGTTGAACATGACAGTCTAAATTTTTGAAAAGGAACTAGTACCTTGACCTATAATGGTTTTACTTTTACAAGTTGTGACTTTAATGAAGAGTTGTCTCATCGGCACTCATACAACTTCTTCCGATATCAAATAGTAACATTCCTAATTTGACGTTGTGTTGTCCAGGGTACAGTGACCTCTGAAGTTTAACATTTTGACAATTAGATTGAGAATGGATAATATGTCAAAGAGACAACAACCCGACCAAAAAAAGCAGAAAATCATCAATGGCCGCCAATGGGTATTCATCATAGCGAGATCATTCCGCATCCTGAAATGGGGTTAAGCTGTTCCGTGAAAACAATGTAAACTAGTTCAATGAAACAATGGAAGCCACTCTAAACTCCGAAACATATACATAAACCAGAGGTTTCTGAACTGGGACAACAAATTAAACACGTTTTATCAGATCTTAAACGTCCCTTAGTACCTTTAACATATGTGGAATACAAAACAACCATACATGTACACCAATACGCGCAGTAAAACTCAGTTCCAAAGAAACCCAAGACTTGTTTGTTTCTCTTTTCTATTTTATTTCAAAAGACATATTAATTTAAGCTTTGACGTTTCATTTTGGATCTAACACTTATTTAGTATTACACATATAATTGTAGTTGACGGTTTGAGGTTTTTAAGACATATTTAAGAACGCGGTTTGACATTTGTGTATGCTTTCTCACCTCTTTACAGATATAACAACTAGTAATACCAGAAATTAAAAGAAGTAAAAGCACCACTGTTTTCAATTATAGTTAAATAAGCCAAAAATTGTTTCAGAATTTTCAAAAATCTGTGACATGGCCCACTTACGTAAAAATGCAGATACCAAGCCAGGAATTGGTAGTTGTTTTTCACTCTTTATGTTTACTGTTAACGTTATATTTTGTCAGTTTTGGTAGACTTCCCCTTTTGGAAATACCTTGGAGTTTGTTATTTGTGTTGCATTTGCTTTTACTTCGTTTAAACGTTATTAAAAATTATTCATCACAAATATCATTAAATAAAACCTAGTTTTGATTACGAATGACTGCAAAGTAGTTGTTTTTTCGATGCTAAATTCCTCAAAATTTGCGCGAAAGCTCATTCACTTGGTTGCCATGGCAACCATGACCTAGCAACAATTTGGTGGGCATTTTTCTTACTTTTTTACATGATCACATGTTTTGGCTAAGTTTCATAAAAATCGGTGACTAAGCGTGCCGGCCCCCCTATATAAAATGGTTGGTTGTTACAGAGAATTGCTCTTAATAACATAAGATAAAACTTTAAATTGATTCCATATACCCTACTGCATCAATTATATAAATAAACTGTACAGTTGTATACAATGTAATGAGACCTTGAACTATAAGGAGATTGATACATGACAAAAATCATTAGTAACCTGTCATATAACATGTATAAATTTTATAGATGTACCTTGTGAAGTGGTCTAATGTTTCTGTCCTTTTCAATTATAGTTCAACAAGCCAAAGTTGCATGCAAACTTTTATTAAAATCTGTAATAACATATATTTACTAATTCATTGACCTATTTTTACAATTCATGAGTTTAAATTATTATATTTAATAACAAAAAAGCACCAGTTTTCTTGCTTGAACGGCACTTCTTTTCCTAATAGAATAGTTTTAATTGGTCGCATTAACGCTACAGCAACAATGATAGAAGTAAACCCCTTAATGTTGATAATATGTCATTTAATCTTGAACTATACAATATCACTGTTCTGTTTGATTTATAGTTAAAAAAGTTAAAGTTGTATGCAATGTTTTACCAAAATATGTGACATTGCTTATCTACCAACTCTTTGGCTTCACTTGGCCATTCATCAGATCAAACATTATTTCATTAATAGCCAATTAGTAATAAGCACCAATGTACTTGCTAGACAGACATTTATTTTCCTAATAGGAGAGCTCAAATTGATTCCATTTACGCTTATAGATTAAAATGAACTCTACAATAGTCATGCTATGTTATTAGGCCTTGAACTCTAAGATGATTGGTACATTATAAGAAACATTAGTAACCGGTCAGATAAATAAGATGTCTTTTTCTAGTTAAATGGTGTAATATAACTGTCCTTTTTGAATTATATATTATCAAGCCAAAGTTGTATGCCAAATTTTACCATGAACTGTTACATATCATACCTAATAACTCATTGGCCTTACTTAAGAAATCATCAAATCATTAATGTTTATTTTTTTTACAGCAAATTAGCCTAAAGCACCTATATCCTCGGAGTTCAGTATTTTTGTTATTTAACATGTTTAATTTTTTAAAAAGGGCACTTTAATAATAGGGGAGCTTTAAGTGATTCCATTTCAGCTACCGCAACAAATAATCACGTGAACTTTATGATGTGCATATCATGTAATTAGTCCTTGAACTATAAAAATATTCATACATCACAAAAAATAATTAGAAGCCAGTCAGAAAAATTTGATTGATATTGATGTAAAGTGGTCTGATATTAATATCCTTTTGAATTATAGTCCAAGAAGCCAAAGTTACATGCAAACTTTTACCACAATCTATTACATAGTATATCTACTTAGAAATCGACCTTAACAATTCCTCAGATCATAAACTATAATTTTAATAGCCAATTAGCATTAAGCATCAATTTACTGATTGGAAAAAACATTTTTTTCCCAATACGTGAGCTTAAATTTTTTCAACTTACGATGCCGAAATACTTATAGAAGTGAACTGTTTAATGTTTGTACCATATAATTTGACCTAAACATTTGAGGAGATCGATACATGACACCAACCATTAATACACGGTCAGATATATTTGATATTTCCCTGTAAAATGGTCTGATATTACTGTTCACGTAATCAGATTTTCAACATGCGAGTTTTTTCTAACGAAAGTTGTCAAACATGAAACATCAAGTGGAGATAATTCAATTTCACTTACATATTATTATTGAAACTGACAGGAAAATGACATGATTAGCATGGAGAGATAAGGCATACTAAGATTGTTAAATACAGCTTTAGTTCACTAATGGAAAAGGAATAAGATAGTCTGGAACAGCTTAATTTGCCGTCACGGAATGACAATTCTAATTTAGGAAAATGATCTCTTATTTAAAAAAACAACATTGTTTGAAGTTGTAAAAAATAAACGAAGGATTGCAAGAAAAATCCTTATAAAGATTGTTTAGTTTTGTGCAAAAACATATTTTTGAAATAAAGTATTTCAGAAATTCAATATAAAAATGATGAAATATCTCATGATTTTGAAAAAGAAAGCTATCCAAGGAATAAGACAATAAGAATTGCAGATTATCTTTAGGACTTACAAAATTTACCAAGAGCCGAAAACGTATAGTAAGCTGCTAAAGGCCCTGTGTCAGAACACGTAAAAGAAACCTTAAATCATACAAAAGAACGGCAATGCGTCAACAATGAAAATTAAACATATGTGGCAGATAACAACAAAGGATAACTATCCAGTGACAGAACCTAGCGTGAAAAAGGCAGATGCATAAAAAGGTTGTGTTGAACTTGACTTTCAGTGCTAGAACATCCGTTGCACTTGAATGGGGGAAATACTGTTTCGCTAGCCAGTCAGCCAGAGGTTGCGAGGTCGAATCCCACATGGGACATGTGTTCACACCGTGTTGTCAATATAATGGAATTGTATGGGACTATCACACAACTGAGAAGTCAACTTACTTACTAACTTACTGCCCGGTATGCCATCGGCATGAAGGGCAGCAACAAAAGTTCTCCATTTCTGTCTGTTTTTGGCCATCTTTTCTACTGTTCCCCATGTATTGTTCATGTTCTCCTTCTACAGTACGTCTTCATGTGTTCTTTGGTCTACCTCGCTTACGCCTTCCTTCTGGAGGCCAATGTAGAGCTGTTCTAGTGATGGAATTTCTATCTCTTCTGATGACATGCCCAATCCATTTCCAACGCCTTCTCATTAATATTGTAAACATGCTATCTTGATGACACTGTCTTAAAAGGTCTTCATTAGATAGGTTTTTTTACCAGAAAATACGTAGGATTCTTCTTAAGTTTTTGGTATGGAAAATTGACAGTTTGTTTGAGTCTAATTCTAATATCCTCCAGCATTCAGATCCGTATAGCAGAGTAGATAAAACACAACTCCTGTACAGTTTAAGTTTGGTCTTCTTACTGTACTGTGATGATTTCCATACATTGTTTATTGATCTAAAAATATTTCCGGCTTTGTTTAATCTGTTCATAATGTTATTTCCTGCACCTCCATCATTTCTTATTGTACTTCCTAGGTATGTAAATGTTTCTGTGATGGAAAGATCTTTTCCATCTACTAGGATAGGAGCTGGGTTATTTATGTTAAGGGTCATGTGCTTTCGTTTGGTTGATTTTAAGTCCAACTTGACTGGCAAAAGTATTAAGGCGGTGTGTCTTCTCTTGTAAATGGTGGTGGGTATGAGATAAAAGAGCAAGATCATCAGCAAAATCAAAATCATCTTATGTTGCTGAAAGGTTCCATCTTATTCCCCTTGGAGCATCTTCTGTTATTTTTCTCTTAGTCAATGACAACATTGAAAAGAAGAGCAGACATCGGACATCCTAGCCTAACTCCTGTTTTTACCTCAAACCAAATGTTGCTATGCCCTACCACAGGCATTCGTCTCAGAAAATGTCATGCGGTGACGAAATTCTGTTATATGTCGCTTTCTAGTCTGTCAACCCATTCAAACTTGTTATGTCGTAAATCTGAATTGATCTTTTGGTGTATAACATGCCTATATTTGTTGTCGGAATCATCCGAAGCAATCCTACCAAAGTATGTCAATCGTAATAATGTTGCCAACCGCTGAAGAATTGACAATACACACGTCACGTCTCCTTATATATCTCAGTTTCCGATTGGTCAATTTTATGGGAAAGTCTAAATGATTATCGGAGTTATCTGATCTTGTTTCATTTGCGTACGTAAAGTCAAGAGAGAGTCTGAATGACATTGACGTCATGGGAAAATTTGTATCTAAAAAAGGAAACTCGTAACTTCTTAGACATACCACAAATAACACTTGTGAGGGTTTTTGTCAAGGTATCTAATACAATTTTACTAACTGAGGGATAAGTTCTATTGAGAAAAAAAATAACGCTTTTTTCTGAAGAAGTTTTTATAATTAATCATTTCCTGCGAGACGTGTTTTGTCAATTTTGTGTAGGTAGACGAAATAATTACGATTGATCTACTTGGGTAGGACTGTTACGAATAATTACGACAACAAAAGAAGGCGTGTTATACACTATTGTGAAGATAAATCAATTTAGATTTACGACATAACAAGTTTTAGTGGGATTGACAGGCGAGAAATCGGCATTTAACGGAATTTCGTCACCGCCTGACATTTTTCTAAATCGCGAGTTTAGTACCTTGTGTTATATAAAGGTACATAGGAAAACATATTTCTGAGACGAGTGCCTGTGTGCCCTACACTGCAAGTGAAATTGTTGTAAAAACTTTTGATAAGTTCAATTATATCTTTTGGAATTCCATATGCTCTTAGTATTCGCCACGAGGTCTTTCTGTTGGTACTGTCAAAAGCCTTCTGGAAATGCACAAATGTGATGTAAAGCTGCCTTTGCCATTCTGTACATTGTTCGATGATGTTGCTTAAAGCAAAAAAATGATCGATGCACCCTCTACCTTTACGGAATCCTGCTTGCTCCTCTCTTACTTGCTTATTAGCTGCATCTATTATTCTTTGGATAATAATTTTGGCCATGATTTTACTTGGAATCGACAGAAGGGTTATACCTCGCCAATTGTTGCAGTCGCTTAGAGCTCCCTTCTTGGCTAGCTTTATTATTCTGTCTTTGGTCCAATCGTCTGGTATTTTTCCTTCCCATATTGATGTAAATATTGATTGAAGAATTTCAGCTGTGAGTTCTGGGTCGACTTTGAAAAATTCTGCATTCAGATTGTCATGACCCGGTGATTTTCCATTTTTTAAAGATTTTATTACTTTCATTATTTCCTGTCTGTCTGGAAGGCTGATATTAATTTCTAAGTCTTGAACTGCCTCAATTACTATCGCTTCGTCATCTGGCGGTGGCCGGTTAAATAAATACTTACTTAAAGTGTTCTGTCCATCTAGCTTTGTGTTCGTCTTTTGTTGTCAATAGCCTTTCATTTTTGTCTTTTATATGGACATCATTATTGTCACGAAATTTGCAGATTTCTCTTGTGATCTTGTTGATTTTCCTCTGTTCACCCTTTTCTTCTGCTTCTTCTGCTTGTTAAGCAAGGTCTTCCATGTAAGCTCTTTTGTCTGCTCTAGCCATTCGCTTAACATTTTTGTCTAGTACTCTGTAGCTTGCTTTGTGTCTTTCTTGTAACCGTTCAGATTTTGTGTCTAGAATCTTCTTATTCATGTGACGTCTTCCTTCCATGTACCTGGTGTTATCCATTTCTTCATCTTTTTACCCTGTTTAAAACCCAAACATTCTTTGCTAGTTGTTTCGTATATTGTTCTTATTTGATCCCATTTTGAGTTGACTCCTGTTGTTTCTGCTGGGATCATGTCAGGATTATCTGTCAGAGCTTGAAACTTATTCTTCAATTGGAGGATGAATGCATTTTCTACTTTATGATCTTGTAATATTTCAATATCATATCTTGTGGGGACACGTGTTTTACGTCCTGTACTTCTCAATTTCATCTTAATACTTGCAGTAACAAGGTGATGGTTACTACCAACATATGCTCCCCTCTTGACTTTAACATCGAGTAATGAACGCCACCAAGTACCATTTATCATAAGGAGTCAAGTTACCTATAAAACCACGTTAAATCCACCTGTTACCGCTTGATGAATATTACTTACCAAGTCAGGAATATGACATTTGTTTAACATTTCTTTGATGTTTTGAGCTTTTGGTATTGCCATTTGATAAAGGGACTTTCTTATTTGATTAATTTTTCATTTTTTGTTTTATTTTTACTTTTTGCTTTCATTTGATAAATGAGGTTTCCTGTCATTTAAAAACATTGTGTTTGCTCTCATGTCATAGATTTTTTTTTCTGCATGTCAAAAACCATGTTTACTCTTATGTCATAATATTTTTGCTATCATTTCATAGATTATGATGGCTGTTATGTTATAGATTTGTTTTGCTGTTGTATCATACATCATGTTTGCAGTCATTCAAAAATCATGTTTGCTCACATTTCACAAAGAATGTTTGTTGTCATTCCGGATAACATGTTTGCTCTCAAGTAATGGATTATGAGTTATGTCATTTCATAGAACAAGATTGCTCTCATGTGATGGTTCAATTTGCTAACATGTCATGATATGTTTGCTATCATTGTATTAATTATGTTGGCAGTAATGTCATAGATCATGTTCGCTGTCCATTATCGAACATGTTTGCTGTAATGTTAAAGATCATGTTTGCTCTCATTTCATAGATCACATTTGTTTCTATGTCCTTATACGTTTCCTGTCATTTCATGGCTTATGTTTGCTTTCAATCATTAATCATGTTTACTGTTCATTATTGATCATATTTGCTTTCCATTATTGGTCATCATGTTTGCTGTCCATTATTGGTCGTCATGTTTGCTGTCCACTATTGGTCATCATGTTTGGTGTCCATTATTGGTCATCATGTTTGCTGTCATGTTAAACACAAATGTACACCTTGTTTATCTTCATGTCCAGATCAGCGTTGCTGTCATTTCATATGGAATTATAACTCATCGACGATCAAAGTGAAACAAATCAAAGTTATTAGACGTAGCTTTGTACTCCACATCAAGACTTTATTGTCGTTATCAATCATATTAAATATTTAATTCGCCTTCATTTAGTTTAAAACAGTTTAATTGTGAATATCACATTTTGATTGATCAGACCGTAAACGAAGCCTCTGATAGTAAATCCCTGGTGAAATTAAGTGTTGATAACTAAGACAAGCTCCCAACTGAATATCAAATGTTCAAACTAGTAAATAACTTCAACAAAACATTTCAACATTCCTGTAGCCACTTCTTTACTACTGGCAGGAAAACACAGATATTGTTAGATTGACATTGATAAATACGTTCGTTTGGAATAAATCTCTTCAGTAACCAACGTGGTTTGAAGCATTGTGCAATAGATATTTTCATGTACGAAACATGATAAGCTTTTCGAGAAATTCTTGTCAAGTACAGTAAATTAAACATCAGATTAGTAGTTATTTGTCATAAAGGAATCCCAACCCTAACAATACATCCAGCTAAAGAACATAGATGTGCAAGGAGCATGGCTTTATATTTCATTGATTCAATCTTGCTACTAGGGTATCGACAAATAAAGCATTAAACAAAACCATAACAAGATCCCAAACGTATTCCATGCAGCTTTGTAATAATCTAATATTAAGATTAGAAACGAGGAGGAAATGGAAAACCTAACAAAAGATTGGCATGAACTGTGCCGATAATACTAGATAAATGACTTTACAAGTGGCAGAGGTCACGTGATGTAAAGTAAAACTGTTGCTGAAATCTCAAGGTTTATTGTTGTTATGATTATACGTCGAAAATCATGCAAATGGTATTTTGTAGAGTTCGACTTCATTGTGGACGGATATGTGAATATTACAATAAATTAACACCTGGCTGTTGCATAACCAATGAATCGATAATGGTACAAAAAGGCTAGCGGACCATTGTCCTCAAAGAAAGTTCTTTAAAAGCAAAATATAAATTAACTTAAAAAATTATTGTTAAAATAATGTTAAACAAAGGCGAGAGATATCAAATGGACAATCGAAATCATAAAAAGAGATCTAGAATGAATAAAAATATCCTGGCATAATTTCAATAAAGTACTGAAGTCTAATAAACGAATTATTATTGAAGAAAATATCTTGACATATTTATTGAAAGGTTCCCTTTGTATTGGACCATAGAGTATAGTTCGGTAAAGTAAAGGTGTGATTTACAGTTTTTGATCCTGGTACCTTTGATAACTATTTGACACGTTCCCTTCCAATTAAGGACAATTCAGTCACAATGCAATTATCTTGGAAAAATACAACAAAGAAACTATTACTACTGATACAAATAAGCATCCGATATTTTTTTAAATTGTATTGTACCGCAATTATGTATTCACCACTTTAAAGTTTCAAATAACAATTTTGTATCAATTAAGAAAAAAAATATATAAACCTAACAACGAGCTTATTGTATTCTATATGTTCCACTTTTAATTTTTTTTTAATACTCTAAGCAATTTATAGGACTGGTTTTTTTTCAATAAATACCTCTTGTAGTTTTATATATGACTTCTAAATACTTCAACTCTTTATAAAAACTATTATGAAATTATGGTTGGTTTTATCAGCATTACAATGACTTTTTCTGGTTAATGAAGTCTACCGTGTAGTTGAATTGATTTGACATTTTTTTTTTATCAAAATGACACAGGCAGATAATAATTGTGTACTTTAATGTTTTCTTTTAGAGGAATCTTATCATAAATAAACTCATCAGAGATACCAGGACTAAATTTTTGTATGTACGCCAGACGCACGTTTCGTCTTCAAAAGACTCATCAGTGACGCTCGAACCCAAAAAAGTTAAAAAGGTCAAATAAAGTACGAAGTTAAAGAGCATTAAGGACTAAAGTTCCTAAAAGTTTTGCCAAATACAGCTAAGGTAATCTATGCCTGAGGTAGAAAAGCCTTATGTATATTGTTCTATACGTACATACACAGGCCAAATACGCCATAAACAAATTCGTCCTTGACCTAATTTCCCAAAACATGTATCAGATAGAAATTTTATTTTTCATCTTTTTTTTCCAGATATATCTGTATCATCATTTCTCAATGAAAATTTTGGTTAAACATATGTTTATAAAGGTCTCATTCCATCGACATTGAAACTCTCATAGAACAGAGTTCGGTGTTTAAATTCGCAATTATGTCATGTATTAATCATGTAAATGGTGACGATGAGTTCGATTCATCCTGGTTTACGACTACAACTACTTCTATGTCAATACCTTATGACAGTATTAGAATAATTCTATTATTAGTTAAGACTATTATATAAAAGTCAATGCATTGGTAAAAAGAAATATCAATTAACCTAATAATAAATCTGTCATTGATTAGAGATAACTATAAACAAAAATTATATAATTATATAATCAACAAACTTTATGACTCGAGTTATCCTGAACTAATTATTTGAACTAAGCAGAATTAATGCGCGGTTCATCTATCAGTATCGAAAAGTATATATACGTATTCTGTAAATTTACGATATTATTTTAAAACATAATGACCTGTCATCAATTTCATCAAGGACAAGTTATATTTATATAAATCAAGGTATAATTTTGAAGTCACATAATAGCACTGAACAACCGTTAATGGTCTTTTAATTGACTTTATAACAGGATAAATCTCATCATCTGATTGCTGTCATGCAATACAACTACATTTTAACAATTGAAATCAATGTCTAAACACCTATTCTTACTTAAAAGATTTAAATAATCCTTAATTAAATACAATACCCGAAATAAAATTGAAAGGAGTGCAAACAGAAAACATATCAGTTCAGCAGTTAAAAATGCTTGCGTTTTCAATTATTTTAATATTTAAGAACTGTTCGAAAAATTTCAAAAAACGCTTCGTAACAATTTCGGTCAAATCATCATCAAAATTGAATTAAAGCCAACAGATCATCAACATTAGAGTTAAAGTATTATCAAAATCAAAGTCGAAGCATCATCACAATAAAAATAAAAGCAACACAAACCCCTAAAAACAGATTACGTTTTATTCCGATACTTGCTTTGTCCTTTTCTAGAATTTGTTTGCTTGGTTAAGCTATAAAGATTTAGCGTGCCAAATTCTTGTTTCGATTTTTTTCAATGCCGGTATTGCTGTAGTCAATGCTTTGTGCTGACATGAATTATATTGTGTTTTATTTCACATAGTTTTTGTTAAAATGATAGACTAATTAAACATTGGTGCGTGTTGTTTGCGTTTTGTTGTTTCAATCTTTTTATCTCAAAGTTATATGATGCATAGTTCTTATTTTTGTGTGACTGCTATTATAATAAGGATTGACAATACAAAAAGTAAAATCACAAAAATACTGAACTTAGAGGAAGATCAATTGGGAAAGTCCATAATCACATGGCAAAATCAAATAACAAAACGCATCAAAAACGAATGGACAAGAACTGTCATATTCCTGACTTGGTACAGGCATTTTCAAATGTAGAAAATGGTGGATTAAACCTGGTTCTATAGCGCTAACCCTCTCACTTTAATGACAGTCTCATCAATTTCCGATATTTTTACATTGATGCGTTAAATAAACAGACACAATAAATAAAATAGTCAAAATATGGGTACATCAGTCATCATCGTTTAGCGTAATTTGACATAAGCTTATTAAAAATACTGTTGAGAAACACCAATACATAATATGTATTGTCCAATCTGCTCAATGGTATTCCATGACACTAATATGATACCTATACGGTAAGCTGAAAAGTACATGAACAATATTAAATTAAAAATTCTGAATAAACATTTAAGTATCCTTTCATATGACAATGTATCTTTTCGTTTGAACAGTCAGTAGTACTTATAGTATTCCATAAAAAGGCTTCGACTTTCCCTTACTCTTTACTTCATGATATTACAAGTAGTAAATTGTAGCACAAATCTACTGGTCAACCTGTGTTATGGTTTTATTCATTGATTCATTCATTAAGAAAACTAAGTATGACATAAAAGAATAGCAGGTTATGTAACCAAAGGTAAACCCATTGCCAAAAATTTACGTCTAATCCCTCGTTAGCGTTTTTTTTTTTATTTCTTTAATTACAAAGTGAGAGTAGATAAGACATCACGAGATAATTGATTTCTTTTAACTGTGTATTGTGTTACCATGTGTAGGCTGTTAATTACTACGACTTTTTGACTTTAGAAAAACAAAGATTACATCACATTTACTGGTTTGTCTAATGGACTACATATGGTTGTTATTGGATTACATTGAGATTTTAAACACCAATTCTCAAGAAAACCTTGACGCACATTATTAGATTTTAAGTTGTATTTTTAATGTAATATAAACGTAATACCACCATTGATATTGCAAATGTGTCTTTGTTAAATTTTCACTTTTAAAAAAGTTGTGTAGAATTATCTGTCTTTCAAATAGACAAATACTTGGCATAAATAAAGTTTTATCATGTCCAGAACTATACAAAATTTCACGTAACATTTCATTACATTTAAGAAATAATCATCATTGGCAGCCATCCAATTAAATTATCACCATTTTCTTAAGTTACCATGTTACCTCAAGTGTCCAAAATATTCTAGAAAAACACCCAATAAATAACATGTGCTTTAAAATACACAATATATGTTCATGACCCAGAATTTGTTTTACTGCAATGAAATGTAGGACTTCATCATCAATAACTGTTAAATTCAATGATTTTTTTTGGATACAGGAATGTTGACTGCTTCATTGGCTATACTCACGGACAAGAAACGTTGAAAACATAATCAGTGGCATCGACCATTGTAATGTATAGTTCGCCAGTAGAACGTTTCTTTGACCTTTACAGTGGTGCTTAAAAAATAATATAAAAAATAGGCATGCAAACAAATGATTCTGATTCAGTTTAAAACACAATAAAAAGTAAAAGTAATTATAATTTTTCTTTACAGATGAAACATAAAACTGAAGTATTCAGAAAGGATGGGTAAGAAGTGTTTATCGTTTCAATAGATTATCATATTTTAGTATAATTTGATGATCAGCCTTGATTTATCCATTTTACTTACCTTTGAAGTAAAATGTACATTAAGAATTTGTCCTGTTTAAATTGAAATAAAACAGCCTTGATTTAGAACTGATAACATTGTCAGTTGTTTTGGGATTATCTCATATGTAAACGGCATTAAAAGGTTTGAATAACCAACAGACAATAAGCTTAAAGTTTGAAGATTGTAATTGCAGATGAAGGTGCATAGATGATGTATGTCTTCCCATAGACTAGGAGAGCTAGGAGTTTTCTCGTTGATACTATAAAAAACAGTACAATGAAGCCATTGTGCTAACTATCAATAAATTGTGACATAAGGACAACGATGAAATACCTTATAATTCAATGTAAATTTATCAATTATACTTGAGTGTGAGAGAGGGCAAGGTTGGACCTAGATAAACTTAATCATTACGGATCAGTGTAAATGCAATGTGTTTTAATACAAATGACATGGTGATAAAACATCAGTATAATAGACTTCCCCGGAAACTTAATACATCCTTTTTGCCTGATTTATTCTTTCATATTTAAATCTAAAACTAATTTTTGATTGTGCATGCTGTTTTATATTGTAATCATATTTAAAATGATAAGAGTGTTGAGATAAATAGCGTGTGATTCGTATGAAATCATTATATCGACAAGCAATACAAGCTGGCATCACTTGTGTTTCAGTGTAAATGTTGCAGTGTCGGACATAAATTGTCAATCAATGATGGGGTTGGTTGAATACATTCTTAGATCTGTGTACCAACACAGTTTTAATCAGTGCACCAAAAGACCCTCTTTCCTTCTTTTTATTTAAAGCAAACGTATATGAATAACGACTGCAATTATTGGGATTGTTAGATACTTTAATGTCTATATTGTAAAAAAAGGACATGCGATATGATTGCCAAAGAGACAACTATTCACTTCAGTTCAAACTTATTAGATGTGAGCAGTTATAGTCAACCGTACGGCATTTGATAATTTGAAAAAGCCATACCGTATAGTCTGCTTAAAAGGGTTTATACGTCGATCTTAGGCAAACAGTCATACAAAGTATGACCAAGGCTTTAGGGTTCCGGAGTGGCGGCCAACAGACAGACAAGATACATTTATTTGATGACGTCATATTATTCATGATCCACAAGTCTAATCATCTAATAATGACCTAATCGGTTATCCAAATTCATTGATATTTATATAAAAGTTTAAACTTATGAATATTTTTTTATATCTACTTTAAAAATGTAGACTTGAAGTAGTTTATGTTGATTTCTATTTTTTCATCTGGGGAAATAATGCTTAGATTTGTGGTTTTGATTATAAGTTTTGTATGTGTTTCTGATGTGTTTTTGATGTGTTTTGTCATTTGATTTTGCCATGTGATTATGGACTTTCCGATTAGATTTTCCTCTGATTTTACTTTTCATATTTAAAAGTTGATTTCCATGAATAAAAACTATCTACAGAGACAGTGTGAATACAGTTATCGTGATATTCCTGATTAGGTATAACACGACAACCTAATTAATAGAGAAAGAAGCTAAATATGTTAAACATTTGCCTAGGTATAATTGAAAATATGGAACTGGCAATGCGTGGTTTTATTAGACACAATTTATCAACATTTTAAATCATTGAACGCTGCTACTAATCAATTGATATCTGTATTTTGTGACAACAGCGTCAGTTGAGTTTTTCCTACTGTCAATTTTCCGTTCCTGAATAACTTCCAATATATAGACGTATAAGAGGTTTGCATATTGCCATCATGGAATATGAAAAGTGATTTGAAATTTTTGCAGTTTCTTTATCGAAACAGGATGTAAACTTACAGAAATATATGTAAGATATTCATTACTCGCAGGTTTAATATACGAGGTTCAAATAAAAATGTGTGCGCTACTCCGTTCGTTTCTGTTCATAAAATTCTTTACATATAGTTAAAAGTGCAAATCCTTGTTTTTTAAAATTTATTTGATAAATATTCGTGAACTAAGCGTCGATCGATAAACTACATTTTTGACAGTAAAATCTACATTTAAGAAGGCAAAGCTTAAAACAAACAATTCAGTTGATGAGATGAGGAATGATAGTTAATGAGAAAATATAAATAGAGGATCAGCATATGGTTTCCAACATTTCTTGACTATTTAGTATTATAGTTAATTGCGTCTTTTCGAGGTAAACACTGATCACATTAATACCAATCAGTAGACCGGCATAATTAAATACGAGGAAGTTATCCAACGTCCCATCTTTATCTGAAAAGGTCAATGACAAAACATTTTATTCTAGTTGATTAGTTCCCACCTTTAATTTTTCTGCTCTACATATCTTTTCTGAAAAACCACTAAATCTTAACGGGACAAATTTAAATTGCTAATCAGCCTTGTTTTGGTAATGAACGTCAAGGATTAATAACTGAAGATGTCTACCCCCTTCCCTGTGGTACTGTCAGTACGTGTCGCGTTCCTTTTGATACTATATGTAACTTCCCCCTTCCCTGTGTCAAATTCAATTATTTATAAAAGTCTGATATTATATAACTTCAACTTTCTCATTAATGTGTGTATTGAAACATTTCTATTATTTAATACGGCTATTTCTTCCAATCTGATTACGCTGATTAAAAAGTCCCCGAATAGAGTACAGCTTAGTCTCATTTTAAATAACAGAAAGTTTAACCGATCTCTTATTCATTTATAATTAGATAGATGGTTCTTCACATGTCAGAAGTTTTATTAACTGTTTCTTCCAATTTAATCAAAGACATCTGTAATTGACTGGAATGCTATGTGTTATATTTAAGGTTCCTGACATGTGACACAATAGAAGTCATTAACTTCAATCATTGGTCAAACGCAAAATTACGTCAAAACTGTCATTCCTTGTGTAAAAAGTAAACTCACAAAATAACTAGACTCTGAGGAAATTATTTAAACGGAAAGTCCGTATCAAATGGCTTAATCAAAAGCTCAAACACATCAATTGAATGGATACCAACCCAATAAACCCGTCATTTTATTTGCAATATTCATAATAAAATTTACGGCACAAGTGAATAACGAACACAGTTGTGACATTAGACGTGAATCTCTTCGTCCAGATTAAGAATTTATCCAACGGGTAGCCTATCTCATACACCTGACTTTGGTCATGAAATTTAATTATATTCCTCAGTCTTTTGTTTTTATGTGTTATGATCTGTGTGATGCTATTTGTTTTTGTTTTTCGTTTTGCGATGGCATTGCCAGTTTAAGTTTGAATTGATTAATTTGGATGTCCCTTTGATGTCTTTGTCGATCTCTTAAATAACAATAACATTATCAATTGTATATTATAAACATGATAATTTGTTATGTTTTTTGATAGAACGTTACATTGAAACTGCCTGTAGTTTCCAGAATAAGTTCAAAACGAGTAATTTGTTTAATAACTAAAAACAATATAACAGCTATTAAGAAAATGTAATTTGTTACAGTATTAGTATGAAATTAAAATAGCAGTGCAAGAATTTTACGATAACGGTTTTGTTTTAATCAGTTGCATAAAACAAATGAGTAATGAAAGCTTTATGGAAAAATTAACCGATTTACTATTTTCTAGGAACTTTGATGAGTTTTACATTAATTTTTATTGAAGCATATCCAATACTCATTACTTGATGACAAATTAAACGCACACTTTAAGTATTTTTAAGGAGAGTTGATAATTATTTTTTCTTGATATCGAATCTTTTCTAAAATAAACTCTAAATTGATATTCATATTAAGCAATTTATTATAGGAATTCATCAAAGTAATGATTTTCAATATTCAGGTGACACATGTATTTGAATTGCGCAGAATGGTGCACTATAATTAATGGACACAACAAATCAACATCAACACTTATATACAGAGGAGGTATACTTCTGTATGTTCTCATTTAAAAACAAATCTAATCCTGAATGTTATAAAATTGAGAATTGACATGGGAAGTATGTCAAAGATACAACAACCAGACTAAAGACCAGGAAACAAAACATCAAGGGGAAAAAAATTGGCATTGAAATGTGATTGGTATCTCTCGAATATTCTAAAAAAAGAAATCTTAATTTACTTCGTATTTATTTAAGTACATTTGTAATTTTTTCATAAAAAGTCTGTCGATGACCCTTAATGCTGCTATCTTTAATGTAAATGTGTCTAATCCTTAGACGGAAGTGATAGAATAGAATACATCAATTCCAGACTTAACATTCAATAAAAATGAGGAGATAATGTTAACAACCCTTATCTAACGAATAAATATGACAAGTTGTAATGGTAAGGGATTTTTTCTAAATGTGTACGATGTATTACATATTTTCATGGGCGTAGTTATTTTTAATTCGGAATAGTTGTCTTATTTGTTAATTATAATGTTGCGTCCTCGTCTTAATTGTCGCATTTTGACTGATACATGCATCATGTTCAAAGCAGGTTATTCTTATTATGTTCATGGTCAATTTTGTAGTTTACTCTGATTGATATCTCTATATCAGATGTATACGACGCTATCAATCAACTGAAAAAATGAACATTCACTCCAACTCATATAAAAATTTCTGCTGGGATCATGTCAGGATTATCTGTCAGAGCTTGAAACTTATTCTTCAATTGGAGGATGAATGCATTTTCTACTTTATGATCTTGTAATATTTCAATATCATATCTTGTGGGGACACGTGTTTTACGTCCTGTACTTCTCAATTTCATCTTAATACTTGCAGTAACAAGGTGATGGTTACTACCAACATATGCTCCCCTCTTGACTTTAACATCGAGTAATGAACGCCACCAAGTACCATTTATCATAAGGAGTCAAGTTACCTATAAAACCACGTTAAATCCACCTGTTACCGCTTGATGAATATTACTTACCAAGTCAGGAATATGACATTTGTTTAACATTTCTTTGATGTTTTGAGCTTTTGGTATTGCCATTTGATAAAGGGACTTTCTTATTTGATTAATTTTTCATTTTTTGTTTTATTTTTACTTTTTGCTTTCATTTGATAAATGAGGTTTCCTGTCATTTAAAAACATTGTGTTTGCTCTCATGTCATAGATTTTTTTTTCTGCATGTCAAAAACCATGTTTACTCTTATGTCATAATATTTTTGCTATCATTTCATAGATTATGATGGCTGTTATGTTATAGATTTGTTTTGCTGTTGTATCATACATCATGTTTGCAGTCATTCAAAAATCATGTTTGCTCACATTTCACAAAGAATGTTTGTTGTCATTCCGGATAACATGTTTGCTCTCAAGTAATGGATTATGAGTTATGTCATTTCATAGAACAAGATTGCTCTCATGTGATGGTTCAATTTGCTAACATGTCATGATATGTTTGCTATCATTGTATTAATTATGTTGGCAGTAATGTCATAGATCATGTTCGCTGTCCATTATCGAACATGTTTGCTGTAATGTTAAAGATCATGTTTGCTCTCATTTCATAGATCACATTTGTTTCTATGTCCTTATACGTTTCCTGTCATTTCATGGCTTATGTTTGCTTTCAATCATTAATCATGTTTACTGTTCATTATTGATCATATTTGCTTTCCATTATTGGTCATCATGTTTGCTGTCCATTATTGGTCGTCATGTTTGCTGTCCACTATTGGTCATCATGTTTGGTGTCCATTATTGGTCATCATGTTTGCTGTCATGTTAAACACAAATGTACACCTTGTTTATCTTCATGTCCAGATCAGCGTTGCTGTCATTTCATATGGAATTATAACTCATCGACGATCAAAGTGAAACAAATCAAAGTTATTAGACGTAGCTTTGTACTCCACATCAAGACTTTATTGTCGTTATCAATCATATTAAATATTTAATTCGCCTTCATTTAGTTTAAAACAGTTTAATTGTGAATATCACATTTTGATTGATCAGACCGTAAACGAAGCCTCTGATAGTAAATCCCTGGTGAAATTAAGTGTTGATAACTAAGACAAGCTCCCAACTGAATATCAAATGTTCAAACTAGTAAATAACTTCAACAAAACATTTCAACATTCCTGTAGCCACTTCTTTACTACTGGCAGGAAAACACAGATATTGTTAGATTGACATTGATAAATACGTTCGTTTGGAATAAATCTCTTCAGTAACCAACGTGGTTTGAAGCATTGTGCAATAGATATTTTCATGTACGAAACATGATAAGCTTTTCGAGAAATTCTTGTCAAGTACAGTAAATTAAACATCAGATTAGTAGTTATTTGTCATAAAGGAATCCCAACCCTAACAATACATCCAGCTAAAGAACATAGATGTGCAAGGAGCATGGCTTTATATTTCATTGATTCAATCTTGCTACTAGGGTATCGACAAATAAAGCATTAAACAAAACCATAACAAGATCCCAAACGTATTCCATGCAGCTTTGTAATAATCTAATATTAAGATTAGAAACGAGGAGGAAATGGAAAACCTAACAAAAGATTGGCATGAACTGTGCCGATAATACTAGATAAATGACTTTACAAGTGGCAGAGGTCACGTGATGTAAAGTAAAACTGTTGCTGAAATCTCAAGGTTTATTGTTGTTATGATTATACGTCGAAAATCATGCAAATGGTATTTTGAGTTCGACTTCATTGTGGACGGATATGTGAATATTACAATAAATTAACACCTGGCTGTTGCATAACCAATGAATCGATAATGGTACAAAAAGGCTAGCGGACCATTGTCCTCAAAGAAAGTTCTTTAAAAGCAAAATATAAATTAACTTAAAAAATTATTGTTAAAATAATGTTAAACAAAGGCGAGAGATATCAAATGGACAATCGAAATCATAAAAAGAGATCTAGAATGAATAAAAATATCCTGGCATAATTTCAATAAAGTACTGAAGTCTAATAAACGAATTATTATTGAAGAAAATATCTTGACATATTTATTGAAAGGTTCCCTTTGTATTGGACCATAGAGTATAGTTCGGTAAAGTAAAGGTGTGATTTACAGTTTTTGATCCTGGTACCTTTGATAACTATTTGACACGTTCCCTTCCAATTAAGGACAATTCAGTCACAATGCAATTATCTTGGAAAAATACAACAAAGAAACTATTACTACTGATACAAATAAGCATCCGATATTTTTTTAAATTGTATTGTACCGCAATTATGTATTCACCACTTTAAAGTTTCAAATAACAATTTTGTATCAATTAAGAAAAAAAATATATAAACCTAACAACGAGCTTATTGTATTCTATATGTTCCACTTTTAATTTTTTTTAATACTCTAAGCAATTTATAGGACTGGTTTTTTTTTCAATAAATACCTCTTGTAGTTTTATATATGACTTCTAAATACTTCAACTCTTTATAAAAACTATTATGAAATTATGGTTGGTTTTATCAGCATTACAATGACTTTTTCTGGTTAATGAAGTCTACCGTGTAGTTGAATTGATTTGACATTTTTTTTTTATCAAAATGACACAGGCAGATAATAATTGTGTACTTTAATGTTTTCTTTTAGAGGAATCTTATCATAAATAAACTCATCAGAGATACCAGGACTAAATTTTTGTATGTACGCCAGACGCACGTTTCGTCTTCAAAAGACTCATCAGTGACGCTCGAACCCAAAAAAGTTAAAAAGGTCAAATAAAGTACGAAGTTAAAGAGCATTAAGGACTAAAGTTCCTAAAAGTTTTGCCAAATACAGCTAAGGTAATCTATGCCTGAGGTAGAAAAGCCTTATGTATATTGTTCTATACGTACATACACAGGCCAAATACGCCATAAACAAATTCGTCCTTGACCTAATTTCCCAAAACATGTATCAGATAGAAATTTTATTTTTCATCTTTTTTTTCCAGATATATCTGTATCATCATTTCTCAATGAAAATTTTGGTTAAACATATGTTTATAAAGGTCTCATTCCATCGACATTGAAACTCTCATAGAACAGAGTTCGGTGTTTAAATTCGCAATTATGTCATGTATTAATCATGTAAATGGTGACGATGAGTTCGATTCATCCTGGTTTACGACTACAACTACTTCTATGTCAATACCTTATGACAGTATTAGAATAATTCTATTATTAGTTAAGACTATTATATAAAAGTCAATGCATTGGTAAAAAGAAATATCAATTAACCTAATAATAAATCTGTCATTGATTAGAGATAACTATAAACAAAAATTATATAATTATATAATCAACAAACTTTATGACTCGAGTTATCCTGAACTAATTATTTGAACTAAGCAGAATTAATGCGCGGTTCATCTATCAGTATCGAAAAGTATATATACGTATTCTGTAAATTTACGATATTATTTTAAAACATAATGACCTGTCATCAATTTCATCAAGGACAAGTTATATTTATATAAATCAAGGTATAATTTTGAAGTCACATAATAGCACTGAACAACCGTTAATGGTCTTTTAATTGACTTTATAACAGGATAAATCTCATCATCTGATTGCTGTCATGCAATACAACTACATTTTAACAATTGAAATCAATGTCTAAACACCTATTCTTACTTAAAAGATTTAAATAATCCTTAATTAAATACAATACCCGAAATAAAATTGAAAGGAGTGCAAACAGAAAACATATCAGTTCAGCAGTTAAAAATGCTTGCGTTTTCAATTATTTTAATATTTAAGAACTGTTCGAAAAATTTCAAAAAACGCTTCGTAACAATTTCGGTCAAATCATCATCAAAATTGAATTAAAGCCAACAGATCATCAACATTAGAGTTAAAGTATTATCAAAATCAAAGTCGAAGCATCATCACAATAAAAATAAAAGCAACACAAACCCCTAAAAACAGATTACGTTTTATTCCGATACTTGCTTTGTCCTTTTCTAGAATTTGTTTGCTTGGTTAAGCTATAAAGATTTAGCGTGCCAAATTCTTGTTTCGATTTTTTTCAATGCCGGTATTGCTGTAGTCAATGCTTTGTGCTGACATGAATTATATTGTGTTTTATTTCACATAGTTTTTGTTAAAATGATAGACTAATTAAACATTGGTGCGTGTTGTTTGCGTTTTGTTGTTTCAATCTTTTTATCTCAAAGTTATATGATGCATAGTTCTTATTTTTGTGTGACTGCTATTATAATAAGGATTGACAATACAAAAAGTAAAATCACAAAAATACTGAACTTAGAGGAAGATCAATTGGGAAAGTCCATAATCACATGGCAAAATCAAATAACAAAACGCATCAAAAACGAATGGACAAGAACTGTCATATTCCTGACTTGGTACAGGCATTTTCAAATGTAGAAAATGGTGGATTAAACCTGGTTCTATAGCGCTAACCCTCTCACTTTAATGACAGTCTCATCAATTTCCGATATTTTTACATTGATGCGTTAAATAAACAGACACAATAAAT
The DNA here is from genome assembly GCA_019925275.1 of Mytilus edulis. Classification (NCBI taxonomy): domain Eukaryota; kingdom Metazoa; phylum Mollusca; class Bivalvia; order Mytilida; family Mytilidae; genus Mytilus; species Mytilus edulis. The sequence continues at coordinate 83,634,815 of CM034358.1, read as the reverse complement.
AAAATAGTCAAAATATGGGTACATCAGTCATCATCGTTTAGCGTAATTTGACATAAGCTTATTAAAAATACTGTTGAGAAACACCAATACATAATATGTATTGTCCAATCTGCTCAATGGTATTCCATGACACTAATATGATACCTATACGGTAAGCTGAAAAGTACATGAACAATATTAAATTAAAAATTCTGAATAAACATTTAAGTATCCTTTCATATGACAATGTATCTTTTCGTTTGAACAGTCAGTAGTACTTATAGTATTCCATAAAAAGGCTTCGACTTTCCCTTACTCTTTACTTCATGATATTACAAGTAGTAAATTGTAGCACAAATCTACTGGTCAACCTGTGTTATGGTTTTATTCATTGATTCATTCATTAAGAAAACTAAGTATGACATAAAAGAATAGCAGGTTATGTAACCAAAGGTAAACCCATTGCCAAAAATTTACGTCTAATCCCTCGTTAGCGTTTTTTTTTTTATTTCTTTAATTACAAAGTGAGAGTAGATAAGACATCACGAGATAATTGATTTCTTTTAACTGTGTATTGTGTTACCATGTGTAGGCTGTTAATTACTACGACTTTTTGACTTTAGAAAAACAAAGATTACATCACATTTACTGGTTTGTCTAATGGACTACATATGGTTGTTATTGGATTACATTGAGATTTTAAACACCAATTCTCAAGAAAACCTTGACGCACATTATTAGATTTTAAGTTGTATTTTTAATGTAATATAAACGTAATACCACCATTGATATTGCAAATGTGTCTTTGTTAAATTTTCACTTTTAAAAAAGTTGTGTAGAATTATCTGTCTTTCAAATAGACAAATACTTGGCATAAATAAAGTTTTATCATGTCCAGAACTATACAAAATTTCACGTAACATTTCATTACATTTAAGAAATAATCATCATTGGCAGCCATCCAATTAAATTATCACCATTTTCTTAAGTTACCATGTTACCTCAAGTGTCCAAAATATTCTAGAAAAACACCCAATAAATAACATGTGCTTTAAAATACACAATATATGTTCATGACCCAGAATTTGTTTTACTGCAATGAAATGTAGGACTTCATCATCAATAACTGTTAAATTCAATGATTTTTTTTGGATACAGGAATGTTGACTGCTTCATTGGCTATACTCACGGACAAGAAACGTTGAAAACATAATCAGTGGCATCGACCATTGTAATGTATAGTTCGCCAGTAGAACGTTTCTTTGACCTTTACAGTGGTGCTTAAAAAATAATATAAAAAATAGGCATGCAAACAAATGATTCTGATTCAGTTTAAAACACAATAAAAAGTAAAAGTAATTATAATTTTTCTTTACAGATGAAACATAAAACTGAAGTATTCAGAAAGGATGGGTAAGAAGTGTTTATCGTTTCAATAGATTATCATATTTTAGTATAATTTGATGATCAGCCTTGATTTATCCATTTTACTTACCTTTGAAGTAAAATGTACATTAAGAATTTGTCCTGTTTAAATTGAAATAAAACAGCCTTGATTTAGAACTGATAACATTGTCAGTTGTTTTGGGATTATCTCATATGTAAACGGCATTAAAAGGTTTGAATAACCAACAGACAATAAGCTTAAAGTTTGAAGATTGTAATTGCAGATGAAGGTGCATAGATGATGTATGTCTTCCCATAGACTAGGAGAGCTAGGAGTTTTCTCGTTGATACTATAAAAAACAGTACAATGAAGCCATTGTGCTAACTATCAATAAATTGTGACATAAGGACAACGATGAAATACCTTATAATTCAATGTAAATTTATCAATTATACTTGAGTGTGAGAGAGGGCAAGGTTGGACCTAGATAAACTTAATCATTACGGATCAGTGTAAATGCAATGTGTTTTAATACAAATGACATGGTGATAAAACATCAGTATAATAGACTTCCCCGGAAACTTAATACATCCTTTTTGCCTGATTTATTCTTTCATATTTAAATCTAAAACTAATTTTTGATTGTGCATGCTGTTTTATATTGTAATCATATTTAAAATGATAAGAGTGTTGAGATAAATAGCGTGTGATTCGTATGAAATCATTATATCGACAAGCAATACAAGCTGGCATCACTTGTGTTTCAGTGTAAATGTTGCAGTGTCGGACATAAATTGTCAATCAATGATGGGGTTGGTTGAATACATTCTTAGATCTGTGTACCAACACAGTTTTAATCAGTGCACCAAAAGACCCTCTTTCCTTCTTTTTATTTAAAGCAAACGTATATGAATAACGACTGCAATTATTGGGATTGTTAGATACTTTAATGTCTATATTGTAAAAAAAGGACATGCGATATGATTGCCAAAGAGACAACTATTCACTTCAGTTCAAACTTATTAGATGTGAGCAGTTATAGTCAACCGTACGGCATTTGATAATTTGAAAAAGCCATACCGTATAGTCTGCTTAAAAGGGTTTATACGTCGATCTTAGGCAAACAGTCATACAAAGTATGACCAAGGCTTTAGGGTTCCGGAGTGGCGGCCAACAGACAGACAAGATACATTTATTTGATGACGTCATATTATTCATGATCCACAAGTCTAATCATCTAATAATGACCTAATCGGTTATCCAAATTCATTGATATTTATATAAAAGTTTAAACTTATGAATATTTTTTTATATCTACTTTAAAAATGTAGACTTGAAGTAGTTTATGTTGATTTCTATTTTTTCATCTGGGGAAATAATGCTTAGATTTGTGGTTTTGATTATAAGTTTTGTATGTGTTTCTGATGTGTTTTTGATGTGTTTTGTCATTTGATTTTGCCATGTGATTATGGACTTTCCGATTAGATTTTCCTCTGATTTTACTTTTCATATTTAAAAGTTGATTTCCATGAATAAAAACTATCTACAGAGACAGTGTGAATACAGTTATCGTGATATTCCTGATTAGGTATAACACGACAACCTAATTAATAGAGAAAGAAGCTAAATATGTTAAACATTTGCCTAGGTATAATTGAAAATATGGAACTGGCAATGCGTGGTTTTATTAGACACAATTTATCAACATTTTAAATCATTGAACGCTGCTACTAATCAATTGATATCTGTATTTTGTGACAACAGCGTCAGTTGAGTTTTTCCTACTGTCAATTTTCCGTTCCTGAATAACTTCCAATATATAGACGTATAAGAGGTTTGCATATTGCCATCATGGAATATGAAAAGTGATTTGAAATTTTTGCAGTTTCTTTATCGAAACAGGATGTAAACTTACAGAAATATATGTAAGATATTCATTACTCGCAGGTTTAATATACGAGGTTCAAATAAAAATGTGTGCGCTACTCCGTTCGTTTCTGTTCATAAAATTCTTTACATATAGTTAAAAGTGCAAATCCTTGTTTTTTAAAATTTATTTGATAAATATTCGTGAACTAAGCGTCGATCGATAAACTACATTTTTGACAGTAAAATCTACATTTAAGAAGGCAAAGCTTAAAACAAACAATTCAGTTGATGAGATGAGGAATGATAGTTAATGAGAAAATATAAATAGAGGATCAGCATATGGTTTCCAACATTTCTTGACTATTTAGTATTATAGTTAATTGCGTCTTTTCGAGGTAAACACTGATCACATTAATACCAATCAGTAGACCGGCATAATTAAATACGAGGAAGTTATCCAACGTCCCATCTTTATCTGAAAAGGTCAATGACAAAACATTTTATTCTAGTTGATTAGTTCCCACCTTTAATTTTTCTGCTCTACATATCTTTTCTGAAAAACCACTAAATCTTAACGGGACAAATTTAAATTGCTAATCAGCCTTGTTTTGGTAATGAACGTCAAGGATTAATAACTGAAGATGTCTACCCCCTTCCCTGTGGTACTGTCAGTACGTGTCGCGTTCCTTTTGATACTATATGTAACTTCCCCCTTCCCTGTGTCAAATTCAATTATTTATAAAAGTCTGATATTATATAACTTCAACTTTCTCATTAATGTGTGTATTGAAACATTTCTATTATTTAATACGGCTATTTCTTCCAATCTGATTACGCTGATTAAAAAGTCCCCGAATAGAGTACAGCTTAGTCTCATTTTAAATAACAGAAAGTTTAACCGATCTCTTATTCATTTATAATTAGATAGATGGTTCTTCACATGTCAGAAGTTTTATTAACTGTTTCTTCCAATTTAATCAAAGACATCTGTAATTGACTGGAATGCTATGTGTTATATTTAAGGTTCCTGACATGTGACACAATAGAAGTCATTAACTTCAATCATTGGTCAAACGCAAAATTACGTCAAAACTGTCATTCCTTGTGTAAAAAGTAAACTCACAAAATAACTAGACTCTGAGGAAATTATTTAAACGGAAAGTCCGTATCAAATGGCTTAATCAAAAGCTCAAACACATCAATTGAATGGATACCAACCCAATAAACCCGTCATTTTATTTGCAATATTCATAATAAAATTTACGGCACAAGTGAATAACGAACACAGTTGTGACATTAGACGTGAATCTCTTCGTCCAGATTAAGAATTTATCCAACGGGTAGCCTATCTCATACACCTGACTTTGGTCATGAAATTTAATTATATTCCTCAGTCTTTTGTTTTTATGTGTTATGATCTGTGTGATGCTATTTGTTTTTGTTTTTCGTTTTGCGATGGCATTGCCAGTTTAAGTTTGAATTGATTAATTTGGATGTCCCTTTGATGTCTTTGTCGATCTCTTAAATAACAATAACATTATCAATTGTATATTATAAACATGATAATTTGTTATGTTTTTTGATAGAACGTTACATTGAAACTGCCTGTAGTTTCCAGAATAAGTTCAAAACGAGTAATTTGTTTAATAACTAAAAACAATATAACAGCTATTAAGAAAATGTAATTTGTTACAGTATTAGTATGAAATTAAAATAGCAGTGCAAGAATTTTACGATAACGGTTTTGTTTTAATCAGTTGCATAAAACAAATGAGTAATGAAAGCTTTATGGAAAAATTAACCGATTTACTATTTTCTAGGAACTTTGATGAGTTTTACATTAATTTTTATTGAAGCATATCCAATACTCATTACTTGATGACAAATTAAACGCACACTTTAAGTATTTTTAAGGAGAGTTGATAATTATTTTTTCTTGATATCGAATCTTTTCTAAAATAAACTCTAAATTGATATTCATATTAAGCAATTTATTATAGGAATTCATCAAAGTAATGATTTTCAATATTCAGGTGACACATGTATTTGAATTGCGCAGAATGGTGCACTATAATTAATGGACACAACAAATCAACATCAACACTTATATACAGAGGAGGTATACTTCTGTATGTTCTCATTTAAAAACAAATCTAATCCTGAATGTTATAAAATTGAGAATTGACATGGGAAGTATGTCAAAGATACAACAACCAGACTAAAGACCAGGAAACAAAACATCAAGGGGAAAAAAATTGGCATTGAAATGTGATTGGTATCTCTCGAATATTCTAAAAAAAGAAATCTTAATTTACTTCGTATTTATTTAAGTACATTTGTAATTTTTTCATAAAAAGTCTGTCGATGACCCTTAATGCTGCTATCTTTAATGTAAATGTGTCTAATCCTTAGACGGAAGTGATAGAATAGAATACATCAATTCCAGACTTAACATTCAATAAAAATGAGGAGATAATGTTAACAACCCTTATCTAACGAATAAATATGACAAGTTGTAATGGTAAGGGATTTTTTCTAAATGTGTACGATGTATTACATATTTTCATGGGCGTAGTTATTTTTAATTCGGAATAGTTGTCTTATTTGTTAATTATAATGTTGCGTCCTCGTCTTAATTGTCGCATTTTGACTGATACATGCATCATGTTCAAAGCAGGTTATTCTTATTATGTTCATGGTCAATTTTGTAGTTTACTCTGATTGATATCTCTATATCAGATGTATACGACGCTATCAATCAACTGAAAAAATGAACATTCACTCCAACTCATATAAAAATTTCAAAACAAAAATGATCAGAAGAGGTACACAGCTAGTTTCAATAGGAATGAAGACAAATGTTTGGAAAATTCAAAAGGGAATAACACTGAATTACATGCTCCTAATTCCGACCGACTCACACATTATGTGGAATGTTTGAAAAATAAAAGCGGACGTCAGATCCTACCTGTGATAGGCGACAGTGATTTAAAAGCTTATCCTTAAAACTGTACAAAAATTAACGCAAAACCGATATAGTTCACAGCAACACATATCGAGTACTTGCTCCTGTACTAAGACATGTCAGTGTGAACAGGGTCAAACATGTCAGTGTGTTCTAAATAATCCCCTTACCAGAACATAAGAACACAATATTCAAAATTAAAGAAATCGGATTGACGGAAATATCGTCAAAAGCACTGACATAGCAACTAATAACAATAGTAGTTGCTCATGAACGTAAATTAGATAATCACGTTGGTTATATATATGTGTTTGTGTTAGTGTCTCACATTTGAAATTCAATTATGTGCAACTTTTATAAAGAATGTTTGCCCAGAGATTATATCCGTTCCGTTCAGACGATGTGTAACTTGTTAAAATAAACAGTGCCGTTGATTACCCTTTAGTGTCAAGGTTTTAAAGATATAATATTACTAAATACAAAAAAAGTAAACTTGAACATGCTTGGTGTCAGAGTTGATATACATACATGGAAGAGGGGAAGCCATACATAAATACAGCATTATATATAATGGTTACTATTCCTCAGTATACAATAAGGAGTTGTAGCATGGCTATCAATGAGACAACTATAACTCTGAGTTCAAATGAAGTAAATGTAAGCAATATAGGTCACAGTTCAGTTTTCAACATTGAGACAACCTGATGTTTATTCTGTAAATTAAGTGATTTCATTGTTGATTCAATTTTAGAGTATTTATAATTATGTTGGTATTTCATTATCAACTTATATACACGTAAATCATGGTAATTGATGTAAGACGTAAAATTCAAACAAATAGATTTAGTCTTGATGCCTTTGGGTCTATCTTAATGGAAACCTTATCAACATTGTGATATAATACTGCAGAAAATTACGTTGCCAACTGGGAATGCCTTTGTATGATTTCGTGTTTAGTCTTATTTAGATGTACATCTATAAATGGCATAACTAGATTGACATGTTAAATACAAATACATGTATGGTAACATATAAACCGATACATATTTAAATTAAGATGCCTCTAGTTTTCTCTTTATATCAATAATTGCACCTTATCCGTTTTAATTTATGTACACGGTTTTGTCAAGTTCTCATCCACTTATGATATGAATATCCTCTCGTTTTTTCTTCTATTTCTACTTTTGTTTTGAACCCGTTTTTATACAAGGCTGTACTTTCCAATATTGAATGACGTGGAAAAGGTATATTACATAATATGGTGTAATCATTATAGAGGAAATTATTTTAACCAAACATTTATGCAGTAATATCGTATCATGAATTATAAGTAAACAGTGCAAATCTTATCCTTAGGGTATTCATGTTGCCCTTACTTTCATTAAATCACAGTACATGTTCATAAAGTTTTTAAGTCGATCATTAGTATCCTTTTGTCAGGAAAATTCATTGCCGAAATAAAAATCTATAGAGAAAACACACCGAAAACAACGTGTACTCTAAAGAAATAGTATTTAAGGGCAAACAACCACGTCCACTTGTAATTTTGGTCATCTGATGAGTTAAGCCTTTTTCAATTGATTTTTATAGTTCGTTCTTATGTTTAACTGTTATACCACTGTCCCAGATCAGGGGGAGGGTTGGGATCCCGCTAACATATTTAACCCCGCCACATTATTTATGTGTTTGCCTGTCCCAAGTCAGGAGCCTGTAATTCAGTGGTTGTTGTTTGTTTATGTGCTACATGTTTGTTTTTCGTTCATCCTTTTACATAAATAAGGCCATTAGTTTTCTCGTTTGAATTGTTTTACATTGTCTTATCGGGGCCTATTATAGCTGACTATGCGGTATGGGCTTTGCTAATTGTTACAGGCCGTACGGTGACCTATAGTTGTTAATGTCTGTGTCATTTTGGTCTTTTGTTGATAGTTGTCTCATTGGCATCATACCACATCTTCTTTTTTATATCAATTATTTCTGTTTGAAATGTAAACCTTGCTGTCATTGAAATTGACAGAAACAAGATCAAAGGACAAATCAAAACCAATGATCATATATCACATTAAGTCGGGGAATACAGAAAACAGAAATCATAGATCAGTGGCCATATTCTATAATAATGCGGGTAGATATAAGGCTGAACTATCAAGAAACAATGCACGAAAGACATCAATCATTCATTTGGAAAAAGGAGGAAAAACAATATCATTTAATACATTATAGCTAATGCAAATGAATCAAACTACAACAAGCACGACTTTGGAAGTAATAAATCACAACATAAGATTGCTTTGATTTCATAAATGAAGAGTAATGCAAAATCAGAAAATTATGTATTACTATAAATGATTAAGATAATCAGACTCTTTTTGTACTGTATCTTTCAGCCATGCATACACTTTTTCTCTCTTTCAAGTTACGGTTTATATCGTCCCATATGCATTTTCTTTTTTAATATTTACCGAACTCAGTTTCGGTTCATTTTAGTCAAAATGTTCTCTAATAATTTTGGCACTTGTTCATTGTAACATTAAAAAAATACCGAAATCGAAAGAAATGTTAAAACAGAAATTCCTAAAACAAATGGTAAAATCAGAAGGCCAACAAATCAAACGAATAGCAATAACTTTTTTTTCTGATTTGGTACTGGCATTTTATAATGTAGAAAACAAAATAGCTTTAGTTAAATTTGTTTATGGAGTTTAGCATAACCTCCCACTTATATGCATGACAGTCCGTTAAATTCCATCATATTGACCACAATGTGTAATCAAACTTAAAGTGAAATGTCTACAATGTCTATTGTTGCAATTTTTTAACATTCAAAACAAATGCGATTGTTAGTACTTCGAGTACAGCAATGTTGCATACAAATAATATTTTATAGTATAACATGATTTCATAAACTTGTAATGTCCTACTATATAAATACATCTTTCTTTGTTTGTCCATTTTAATGATTTACATTTCTATATTATAAATTGACAAATTTTTCCTATCCTCAGATTACATTTTCTAGAAAAGAAAACTTTGCAAACTATACATCTGAGACTGCCCATTATTCCAATACGCTTATACCGATAAACAAAGATAATAGGGCTGTCATAGCGAAACAGTGTCAATAGCAATATCTCTAATAATGAACGGTATCAGTCTTTGAAAGTATTCGTGATCAATGTTTACTTATTACTGTGTGTGTAAGTACATTCTAATTAGTTTCCCTTCTGTCATCAATGTATTAACATGAATAATTATAATAAAGACGGGTGTTATATTAGGAACAGGATCTGCATGCCAGTCAAGAGCACCTGCATAACCCTAGTTTATTTGAGATGCTGTGTTTTGTGTACTTTTGTTTATCTGTTAGTTGTTTTCTTTTTGGGTCATGTCTTTGTCAGTTTTCTTTTCGACTTATCCGTTTAAATGTCACTTACTTATCTTTTTGCATCTCCTTTTTTATCATTACATTAAAAGACGGATTTGGCAATCATTGAAAAGTAGCGATTGATCTTTTTACAATTGCGACGGTTTTTAAAAAGCATTTACCTTCGAATGTTAAGCTTTGGACGTTCCTGACGAGGTTAATCAACAAAAACTTATTATTCATTTTTTTGGTTGATGATAACTTCATAAAAAAGAGCTGATTATACCAAGGGTGTATCAAAACTGAAATAGCAAAGAGGAGCTGACAATGCCATAACAAAAGACGAAAAATGATGAAAATACAAATTAGTTGACTAAATCCTGCATAATAAACTTAAGACAGAGCAATGCAAACCCAACCAGAACTGTGGGTTTTATGACGTACTCTTGAAGAATACCCATAATTGGTATCACACCAGTAGAATAAGGTGAATTAAGTCTGAGCTATACATACATTGCATTTTTGAGTTCACTGACCAAAGTCATTTCTGAGAATGAAACTAAATGAGCTGAGAATGTAACAGATGGACACTGATGATTTAACCAATTTGTATTTTAAAGAATGTATATAAGCCGTAGCCTGCTGACCATTCAATTTAAGACGGCTTTTCGGTTTTCAAATAAAAGATGATCTCATTATAAATGAAACTACTAAAAAACAATCAACACTCTTCGTTGTTTTTGTTTTTAGCAATTGCATTGTCAATTCCTGTTTGACATACCTGTAATAGTTTGTATATTCATTTGGTACATTTTTCTTCTCGTTATTTTGTTTATTTATGTTTTCTACAATGTTCTAACGGTAATCATTATTTCTTCCAACTTGCACAAGTAATTAAGTTGATATATGTGTACTGTAATCGGATTTTTAAATAAAACAATTCTTTAAAATGAAAGCTTTACTGATAAGTTAAAATGATATCATTTCCAGCATTTTCCATGACACTTTGTTCTTCAGTAGATTTACATTTGACGTTTTGTCACCCACAATTTTGAATTTACAAGTTACTTCCGGATCTAAGTGATTTATATAAATCAATAGGTTTTCAGTATTGCTTTATATTGTCATTAAATGATTTTACACGCACAAGTCAATTATTGTTTCATTTTGTCACTCAAGGACGTACTTAGATTAAAATGAAAACAGGTCTGGAATTTATAATTCAATCTTAAAGTCAAGAGTACATTAATCGGTAACGGAGCTCCGTTTCGTGATATATTTTTTTTTTTAAATACGGAAAAACACTGACGTGGACTTTTACCTTATATTTCAATGTTAAAATTTGGGTCTAAAATTAAAAGAAAGAAATCTAGAATCTGCTTAAAGTTTGGAAGATGAAACTTTCATGAGCTATGAAATAATTATCAAATGTACCAGGATTATAATTTAGTACCCCAGACGCGCGTTTCTTCTACATAAGACTCATCAGTGATGCTCATATCGAAATATTTATCAAGGGAAACAAGTCGAAGAGCATTGAGAATCCAAAATTCCAAAACGTTGTGCCAAATACATCTAAGGTAATCTATGCTTTTAATGTGCGTATTGTTATGCGTTTACTTTTCTACATTGGTTAGAGGTATAGGGGGAGGGTTGAGATCTCACAAACATGTTTAACCCCGCCGCATTTTTGCGCCTGTCCCAAGTCAGGAGCCTCTGGCCTTTGTTAGTCTTGTATTATTTTAATTTTAGTTTCTTGTGTACAATTTGGAAATTAGTATGGCGTTCATTATCACTGGACTAGAATATATATATTTAGGGGCCAGCTGAAGGACGCCTCCGGGTGCGGGAATTTCTCGCTACATTGAAGACCTGTTGGTGACCCTCTGCTGTTGTTTTTTATTTGGTCGGGTTGTTGTCTCTTTGACACATTCCCCATTTCCATTCTCAATTTTATTATACTGTAATAAGAAAATCATTAGTTTTTCGACATCTTAAATGAACTGATTTGGTGTTATTGCCCTGTAAAAAAAAACACCCGAGGAGTCCGAATATCTGACAACCATTTATAAACCTGACCTAAGTGCATCGTTAACAGCAGGTATAACAGACATTGATAACTCTTGAATATATCAAAATAAAATCTATAAAAATATAGTATTATCCCAATCATTTAAACGAATTTTCTTCAATAAGATACATGTACAATATCAATTAAGGATGAACTTAGGTGAGGTTAGGTAAAAATTAAGAAATTAAGAAATTAAAATTGATACTATAAGCTGGTAGAGCATAAACTAAGGGTAAAGATAAGCTTAAAATATTGATAGGTCATGGACCTCTTTTTCGAGGTATTTGAGATTTAAAATATGGCGGGAAAAGGCTGACTTAGACTTTTACCTTATATTTGCATTGGTATTATTTGGGTCTCAAAACAAAAGAAAGAAAATCAAGAATCTTCTAAAATTTTGGTAAATGACCTTTCATGAGCTAGTAAGTCTTATATGAAAAAATAAATGAGTGTTATGGGGCAAAATATTTTACATTGTATTGTATGGAAAAACACCAAGGAGTCCGAACATTTGACACAAATTCCAAAACCTCACCTAAGTACATCCTTAAAACGTTTTTTTTTTATAAAGAATTGTATCAATGATGTCAATCAAAAAGATTTAATCACTATAAATAAATGTTAATTCGGTTACAAGCTTTCTCATCTGAGTGTGATCGTATGATTAGCAAAAACAAGAACATCTTTAATTCCATTCTTCCTTTAATTTCAAGGATGGTAATTAATAATGGAAAGGTAATTCTGAATATTGGTCACATGGTACATTGTTACAACATGTTTCTCGAGTTAGCGTGAATCACACAAAAAACTAAATTTATATTCTGTACCATTGAGTTTTATAGTTAAATGACATAAGCGCTAACACCCACTAAACTTACATTTATTTTAGATTTATGAGTTTTACTGTCCCTTTGGTATCTTTCGTCCCTCTTTTACAGAAACTATCAAAGAGTTGCTTAGACAGCAATGTATAAACAGCAAAAAATGTTGAGTTATCAAATATGACAGCTTCTTACAAGGTTCTTGATTTTGTAAAGGTATAACCCAATGCGAGAAAAATTGTTTTTGTATATAATTACAAAGTGTACAACTGAAAAGTTAATTTAAATTAATTTACGAGCCAGTGTTTCAAAATGGTTGTTTTAGGTAACATTAATCCACATACTTTAAATATAATCCCCTAATTTAGAAGATACAGAAAAAGAATGTCGGTTTGTAAACAGGGATACCAAAAGTTATCCAGTGTATCATACGTGTCAATTGCATGTTGTAAAAGATAAGTAAAAAAAAGGTAATTACAAAAATATCAAAGTGGTTTTTAACAAAAACAAATCTAGAGGCCTGACTATATCAATCAACTATTGTTCAAGCATGTTTTCTTTTAAAAAGGAATGAAAGAAATGGAAAACACACAACCGAATTCGTTTCCCTTCCCTGCTATATATAAATTAAAATGAAATATTACGAAATCGGGTTGACTGCACGTATGAAACATTTACTGTGCATGCGCAGTCAGTGTTTTCCATCAATAGTTCATTCAAATCAGTTTGTAATAATCTTTAAGATACGGAAGTTGATTTTCAGCAAATGTTTCATAGATTCATTGTAAGATATCAATGTTCGTTCATAAAATGATATGAACCAAATTTGCAAAATTCCACTTGATTAGATATAACAGATTAAAATTCCTTTCTAGAATGAGTATAATTCTTATCTCATATCAAATTAGGAAGCCAACAAGAAACCTTACATCATATCACAAATTTTATAACCGCGTCGACTTCAAACCTAACAAATTACTTATTTATAAAAATGTATCGAAAATAATTCACAAATTTTGTTCAACACACAACCAAAACACGGAATCCTTTCATCAAATTTTATTCATACATAAATCAATGGAACTCTTCCAAAATATGCAACGAATTGTAATGTCTAGTGTTTAGAGTTAATTGTCTTAAATGGTACATTTGATAGATTGTAAGTCATCAGAACATTTTTTTTTTTATTTTAAAATATTTTCATACTTCCTCTTGTTTCCTGTTTACAAAACTTTGAATTTTTGAAAAAAAAAGTAAGGATTTTCTTATCCCAATATAGATTACCTCAGCCGTAATTAACACAACTTTTGGAATTTTAGATCCTCAATGCTTTTCAAAATTGTACTTGTTTGGAATTATAAATATTTTGATATGAGCATCACTGATGAGTCTTTTGTAGACAAAACGCGCGTCTGGTGTACTAAATTATAATCCTGGTACCTTTGATAACTATTTTACATTCATAATCCTTGTGCCATTTAAAATCAAACCCGATTAATTACGATTTGCTCACGGATGTGCGACTAGCTCTGAATTTCATCATGCCCTCTAACAAGTCAAGTATATAGCTTCTGTAATATAATGTACATACAATGGATTCATAATAAACCGCAGAAAACTGAAATATGTCCATTGAAAAAAAAGGCAATTATAGTATACCGGTGTTCAAAGTCATAAATCGATTGAGAGAAAAAAAAAAAACACCCTCCCTAGCTTTACATACATTGCTACCATGTGGAAAAAAACCAATATCAGAAGCAGGTTGTTTATATCAGTGTACACGAACATGCTTTTTCTCAATAAAATCATATAACCACATTGTGAGCATTCTAGTCGAACTGTCTTTTTTTTTTCCTTTTGATTTCTTGGTGTGCGACACATTTTCCCTCTTATTCACAGCTAAATTATTCTGACTTTTTAACAACTATTATTTGAATAACGTTAAATTATGTATGACGATTCTTAGTTTTAAAGAATTTCCGTTTTTAAATACTCCATTATGCTAATAAGGAAAAATGTACCATCATTAATTTTAGAATCGCATTTCATCACAGCAGTCTTGATTTATTGGACTTTTACAACATATAATTGTTTTTATTATTAATACATCTATAGATGGATCAGATACTTTGTCGAGCGGAGCGCGTTCTTGCTGTGGGTTACATTTTATTTTGACACTGTAACCGATTTCTTAGAAACCTGCTGTTAAGTAAACCATATCAAAACTAGTTTTCTCCCGATTCTACAAATAACGACTGAAGCGTGTGAAACTTTTTTATATTCTTAATAACCTATTGATTTCTGGAAATCACTCAGATGCGGAAGTAATTTGTCAATTAACTATTTAAAGTGATTTAACCTCAAATGTCAACCTTCGATACTACGTATTTATCGCTTGCAAATTCAATTTTACGCATATTATACGAAATGGATGAATAGTATTTTATAACACTCGTTTTTGAAGAAAACAACATTAACACTAAGTACCATAGCTATCGTCTCAATTTCTATTGATAGTACTTTTATACACTTCTTGCTCTAACATAAGACGATTTATAACAATTCTAATGCAATTATTTTGTATCAATGGTTCTGATTGGATGACAGTTAGCGTAACATTCTCTATCTCCTTGTCTTTAACTAAGGAAGCCGACATTTTGAATTGTTGAATGTATTGACATGTGACTTCTACAATAATAAGCCAAGACACTCATATGTTGCACATAAGAATCTTCTTTTTATTAAATTTTATTACATTTTGAAGCGGGACAGAAGCCAGAAAACGCCCACTGTTTATGTTTGACGCCGGAAGCATACAAAGAAGATAACATCTTTTCGCGGAAATTTCTTTAATGAAGATTTTACACTAAAATAACGATTGAAATTTAATTATGAATTTGTTTTGCTTAGAATAGAGATAACTGTATTGAATTTGAAGCTTTGCGGACGTCCATCTCCGCTACGCGTCGCCAGGTAAACTAAATTTGCGACAGTTAATATACCGATGGACGTCCTTAAAGCTGCAAATACAATACAGTTATCTCTTTCTTTATAAGCTAAGAAAATATACGAAGCAATCATAATATCATCTTTAGTGCGCGTCCGGCTGTAATTGTCTGCGTTTTCCTCATTATATGATATATTTGAACAAGGTCATGATATATTCTCAAGATTTCAGTTTATATCACCCTTGTCTTTGTCTTGATAATTAGGTCTTTCCACTTTTCTGTGGAAAGACCTATTGGTTTTCTTCGGATTTTTTTTTTCTTCCGCCTAATTTTGTTCTTGCGATAAATATTTGTTTCGCAATATGTCGCTTACATATTTGGAATATGATATCGAACAGTTTATGCACCTTTGAAATTTACCCTGCGTAACCAAATAATTTTCTTTGTAGGAGTTATCTCCCGGAACACTGTTTTCCTCCGTAACCTGAAAGAAAGCGACAAATTTATTTTATAAAATTGCTCGTTATATCCTTGGAATGATTTGTCATATTATGACCGAAGCGATATGAACACTCCATAAGAGAGTTATTTCTCCTTATGCATTTGACATAAGTGATATGAATTTCTAACTGGTAAACCATAAGTGATAAAGACCTAGGGTCTTTTGACTTGAGGTCCTTGGTCCAAAAAAATGAAAATTATGTCAAGGTCAAAGGTCAAGGTCATATTCTAAATTTTGATTTTGGCTTATTTTCACTTACTTTCAAAACCGTACAAGATGCGACATGTCGTAACACATGAATTTTTGTTTAACACGTACGTTGACCGTAAAAGGGAGTTTCTCCCTTTTATATTTAAAATTACATGTATGGTGGTATCACTCATTTACCAAGTATAATAAAGACCTAGTAAAATATGATGAATGGTCCTTTGTGTTTGACCTTGAAATTGACCTCAAGGTCAAAGTTAAATTTGATGTTCTAGATTTTGACCTTTGCTTTAACTCCATATTTAAACTCGATAATACCATAGGACTTTTTTATTTGGTTGCAAATTGCATCACCTTGAAAAGCCAACAAGAAGTGACCTTGTGTAAACCGGCAGTTGCTATTGTTTGTACTTGTTTATTGCAAAAATATGTTGAACAATATATTTTTGAAATCAGTATCAAGTAAATTATAAAATAGAACCGCAAGTGATATATTTCAAACCGGAAGTAACAATGTATCTCCCTTATTTAGAAAAAAATGTAAAGAAACCATATATTTTTGGAATCAGTGTACAATAATCTATCAATTGACGCTGGATATGATATTTCAAACTGATGAATTTTAATATTTATATATCAAGATTGATCTTTATGGGTAAAAAGACTTTCCATTGTTCTCTGAACAATTGGTTTTTAATTTTCCTTATAAACTTGTTCTTTTCAATTTCAGTGACTTAAGGATGATCTCTCAGTGTTGATATAAATTAACAACAAAAAAACTACGCTTTGAACGAATCCTTTTTTCGTCATATTCTGTGTATGTTCCCTGTCGAGTTGTTTGTCTGTAAACTTTTACGATAACAATGTACTTAAAAACATTTCAATCGACATGAAATTACACAGTGATTTTATTAACAGTTAAAACTACTTTAATACCCAAAGGTTACACTTCTAACTGTACACTGATGATTCGAAGTAAGATATTTCTGTTTAAATATCTAATTAGTTCTCTACAAACTTCCACGTTTTAGTCTTTGCTGAATACATCGTAACCCTTATATTTGATTTAAAGATAGAACGTCAAACAAACAGTCCTGGTATGTGTTTTTTCCTATCAATTTGTTTTGCTGTAAACTTTTATGGTGACAATATGCTTCGAAAGCATTGCAAACGATATGAACTGAACAGTAATTTAATTAACGGGTAAAATAACTTTAATACACAAAGATTATATTTCTATCTGTACACTGATGTTTCGAAGTAAGATTAATACTTTCTTATTACTGATAACACCGTAACTCTGATATTGGATTTATCTGTATATTATGTTATACACTCTTCATCATCTATTCAATTAGGAAATGTACTGGCTTGTATAACATGTATAATGACTCTGTCTAAAAAGGATTTCTTATTATTGTATAAGAGTTACTGTACGTGCAAAGTCTGACTTCGCACTGATTATTTATAGCTAATTTGAAAAATCCGATCAACAGAGAATATATTATTCAATATAATCGTATCTTGACACGAAATAAGACGAAGCCATCTATTGAAAAATTCAAAACACAGCTGCACAGAAAAGAGATAAAAGATACCAAAGGAACATTCAAAACGGATAACTAGAAGTAAATTAAAATATGCTATGGAACAAACTATGAAAAACGCAGTATACAAATATTCCACATATAAAACAAAAAGAAATAAAGTGTATGAGGAGCCTGTAATTCAGCGGTTGTCGTTTGTTTTCTGTGTAAAATATTTGTTTTTCGTTCATTTGTTTTATATAAATAAGGCCGTTAGTTTTCTCGTTTGAATTATTTTACATTGTCATTTCGGGTCCTTTTATAGCTGACTATGCGGTATGGGCTTTGCTTATTGTTGAAGGTCGTACGGTGACCTATAGTTGTTAATTTCTGTGTCATTTTTGTCTCTTGTGGACGGTTGTCTCATTGGCAATCATACATGTACCACATCTTCTTATTTTATATCTAGTTGCAGACAATCCACCGACCTCTCAACGAACTTTTGTTCTGTGTATAGTTTTGTAAGATCTATTTACAAGTTTGACTCGACATCTTTTTGTCACGTGAAAACCCACTTCAATTATCTATGTTATTCAGCGACACAGAATTAGGATATTGTTTGACCACAAATGGAATGCATGTATATAGGAAGGGGGGTTTTGAATTCTTGGATTTAATTCAAATTGTCATAATGGAGCTATTTAACTATATTATCCACCATACATATATGTGTATGCTAGAAAGTTAACACATTGGTTTCAATAAGATAATTGTCTACCCAGAAAAACTTTTATACTTAAAATACTTAAACTACATAAACATGGGTGTTATCAGGACGTTTTTAATGTTGGCAACAACAAGAATTTGTAGATAACGATATAATTACCTGCAGTTTCTACTAATATTGTGTTATAAAAGAGAGTCGATAGATACCAGAGGGTCAAACTCATAGATATAAAATTAACTGATAAAGCAATGGCTAAAAATAAAAATATAGCTAATCCATTAAATATTGTATCGAAAAAATTGCGTTACTGAACCACACTGATGATACCCAAATATATGCATCAGTCTCTCAAAGAAGATTTAGGTTTTTGTACTGTTTTTCAAGATAAGTACTCTATGATAAATGGAAACTGTCTTATCTTAAATTAGTAAATAATCGGTAAGTTTACAGGTTAGACAGAAGCTGATTGGGTGTTTGGTCTGTTTACAGGTCAGACGAAAGCTCAAATGTTTGTTTGATTTTTGTGTTATTAATAACCTACGGCAAGTCTTATGCTTGACATATAGTGAGATTCTCTCAGCTACTATATAACAATTTAATATTATTTGATTGACCACTATAATCGATAATACACTAGTTACAAAAGGTACCAGGATTTGTTTCTTCTACATAAGACTCATCAGTGACGCTCAGATAAAAATATTTATAAAGCCAAACAAGTCCAAAGTTAAAAAGCATTGAGGACCCGAAATTCCAAAGTGCCAAATACGGCTTAGTAATCTATGCCTGGAATAAAAAATCCGTAGTTTTTGCAAAAATATCAAAGTTTCCATTTTATAGAAATCTCCATCACAAACTCACTGTTCGTTAAAAGCACATCATCAATCATGACATTACAACAATAGTAGTATTCCATCAGATTGAATATTTAATTACAAAATATTATTAAGATAAATATCCGTATCCTGCTTGAGTGTATATATTGAAGATTTAAATAGATTCGAAAACAACTAAATATCGAACATGATAAATGGACTTACGGGCATATATCAATTGAAACGATTGGTATCTGTAACTTAACATTGACACGCTTTATCAATACATTAAAAAGGATTAATCTGGGAATGGAAATACCAAAAATATTAATGTTAAAAAAAAAAAAAAAAAAAAAAAAACAACCTTTATGTGTAGCTGTGACATATTGGTAAATACGAAGACGATATGATATAATAGCTAATTAGATTATAGTTTGCATACTGAGCTATAAAAGCATTTAAACAATTAAAACGGGAATACTATCGCCCCCTTTCAGGCCAAACCAATTGGTTATATGGCAAAGAGCAACAGAACAACCACTGAATTAGAAACCATTTTTTCACACATATGCAAAATCGAGGCTATGGTTGATGCTTTTTCTTTGATGTCAGTCTTGTTGTTGTTTAATGTTGACCTTTTTTGTGATCTGTCAGGTCCTTTAGCTTTCTAGCTAATATTAACAGTCTGTTCGTTCGTTGTGATGTTACAACACTCTCCGATGTTATGCGGACGGTTGATAAAAGAGGGACGAAAGATACCAGAGGGACAGTCAAACTCATAAATCGACAATTAACTGACAACGCCTTGGCTTAAAATGAAAAAGACAAACAATAATATATATGACACAACATATAAAACTAAAGAATACGCAACACGAACCACACCAAAAACTGGGGGTGATCTCAGGTTTTCAGCTTACACACATGTTAAACTCATCTATATTTTGTGTTCTAATGACACATGTCGGAAGTCCTCAACTCCGTACCTGACAAGTGTTGCTATTTGACATACCCGTTTTCGTTTATAGCATTTTTCTGACTCACAAATCGAAAACGAGCTTGCATCAAAGGATGGCCTTTACGAAAAGAAAAATAAGATTAGAAATGTCGATACACAAACCGTTGACATTACTGCATTAGAAGTCTTACGACTTTTCAAAAATTCCATTATCGGAGGTGTTTTTCTATCTATATTGTACAAAATAATAGCCTAGATAGGATAATGACAGACACGTAGATTTAGCTTATTGTCAGCAATAAAATCATTCTGATTTCACCTTTACGTTAATGTTAAAGAGTAAAAATACAATTATATAAACACCTGAAACTTCCGTAATTTGTCAGGAATTGCTAAGGTGTATTCGATCACCACGTGTGTCATAGATAAGGCCTCAGAAGTAAAACTCTAGACAAATATATCAGGATCAGCTATCCAGACTTAATATGTTTTTGTACTGATAAGATTTGTGTAGATTCCTGTCCCTATCAACTAAGTAAAACACATGAATCATCAGTGTCTAACGTAAATGGAAATTTAAAAAAAAACAGTTAATTATTGAAACAAATGTGGTAAGATATCACAGAGACCATTTTAAAAACTAACAAGTTTGAGAGAAATACTGACAATGAATAAAGAAACGGGGTTGGTGTGATCTCATGTTCAGATAGGTGTGTAGATGCCATAATGATATCCATTGCAAGAAAACATATGTGAAAGTTCGCCTTTGGTTACGTCACAATCACGACTTATGAATGTGTACAATATTAAACTTAATTAATTTTGATTGCAACCCTTCCCCTTTTTAACAGTAATCTAAAAGCAAATGATACATCAAATATTCAGAATCATTTCAAACAAGCTTTCAATCATGATAACATATGAATTCATTGAAAAAAATAACAAATCCGAAATGAGACTAAAGACCCTATCACACACAAAAAAACAAAAAAAAATTCAAACTAACCAAAATCAATTTTACAAATTATTATCAAAACGTTTAATCATTCTACGATGATAACTTTTTTCTCAACATGCTCAATGTTCAACTGAAACAAGTCGAATAAATCGGCTCAGTAAACAAAGCTTTCACAACACATGGTAATCGTAGGTCTATACAAATGTGTCGGTTTACGTCATGATAAATCTTATTTTGTTTAAACCGCATTTGATTTCTACATAGCAAGATATGCTTATCCTTTTGATGCAGCCAGTTCTGTTTTTTTTTATTAAGTTCATGCGATTCCCTTATTTTTCTCTCGTGACCTTTATTCGTCTTAAAGTCTAAATCTCTAATAATAAAATTTAAACATCGGTAACCTTTATAAATTAGTCTAAATTTACACCGTATGAAAAAGTTCATATTTTCAAAAAACAAGCTGACTCCTGTCATGTGTTCTTTTATGTTTTCCTCTGACTGTTTATGACGTCTTTAGACGAAACCCATTGGATGTTAGATGTGTACGGATTGATAATTTTGTCTTAGATGCATGATTTTTTATTTGTCGTTGGAGACTTTGAACTAGCTGTCAGTTAACTGCGAGTACTCCTAGGTCTGTACCTAGTGTATTTTTGTTGTTATGACACAAAAGTACCCGTCCACGTCAACTTGTATTTTTGACAATCTGATGAAGCACTTTTCAACTGATTTTTATGGTTCTTTCTTATGTTGTAATGTTATACAACTTCCTAGGTTAGGGGGTTAAGATCCCTTTAGCATGTTTAACCCCGCCAGATTCTGTATGTATGTGGCTCTCAAGTCAGGAGTCTGTAATTCAGTGGTTGTCGTTTGTTTATGTGTTACGTATTTGTTTTTTGTTCAATCTTTGTACACTAATAAGGCCGTAAGTTTTCTCAATTTACATTGTCATTTCGGGGCCTTTTATAGCTGACTATGCGGTATGGGCTTAGCTCAGTGTTGAAGGCCGTACGGTGATCAATAGTTGTCAACTTCTGTGTTATTTTGGTCTTTTGTTGAGAGTCGTCTCTTTGACAATCATACCACATCTTTTTTTTTTTATTTCATTTTAAGTGAATTAAATTTAGAAAAAAATACTGTTGATGAATTGTAATTTTTTCAGGAAAATTTCCGAAAAAAATTCCTTGTTCTTTTCGTTGAAATACATTGAAATTAACGCAATCACAGTTATTTAATTCGGGTTGTTTCTATTGTTTTTGAATAATAATTGGTAAATGTTTCTTAACCAAATTGTATGTCTGCAACATGCACAGGACATATGCTCAGAAAGGGACACTCGATCTACTTTAATTACTATTTTTTTCCAAATTTATATTTATCAACAGAAAATATAATAAGGCCATGAAGATAAGAAATTACTATTTCCCTGGTTCTTGTGGCGTTCAAGTTGCCCAGTCTTACGTTTTTTCTTTAGTGATTTGTAGATGCCTGTCTTGCGAAGGAATTTACATGAACTAAATTTAAGCTCATGCAAACCACCCTCCTGAACACGATATCTTTGTTCCGAATATAGACTGTTTATGGTTATTGACCATTTATAAAAAGCAGTCAAGTAGTTAAAAATCGGTTAAATATTCATCTAAATTGTTTTTAAAAATCGTTTAACTTCAATTTGGTCGCATTGCCAATGTGATAAACAGTTTGTTGTCTCTTAGTTTAAAGTAGATACTTACAGCACACTTGATCTCAAAATGTAATATCTTTCTTAAATCCTATTGGAAGCTTTAATAAAACATAACTGTATTACACCTAAACTCCGTAATGAGATTCGTTTAGATTGTGTGTCTGTGATGATTTTTTTTAGATTTATCACTTGACTTTGGCAAATATAAAGAAACAGTTACTAAGTACAGGAAGTTTAAGTGATTTCAATTCGTTAATGATTTAAAATTGAAAAAAAAAAAAAAATTGCTATACAGCTACTAGAAGACTTCAATCGCGAAATTGAAATGACCAGTTTTACCTATCTAGCTTTTTTCTTTTGATATTTAAAAAATGGATATTTTGTACACGCAGTTTAAGTCATTGCAAAACGTTACTTGAATTAGAATTGAAAACAAAACCAGATAGTTGAAAAGTATTGAAGAAAACTTACGTGGCGATATCAAAATGACCTGTTTTAGCTATAATCTATCTTTGGCTTAACATTTTAAGTAAAATTAGATAGTAGTTAAACGAAGTTGAGATTGTATTAATTTTTTTATTAATTTAAAATTGAAAACAAACAGTTAATAAACAGTAAGAAGGAGAGTTATGGTATGATATTGAAATGATTGTTAAGAATATATATTTTTTCATTTTGATATCTTAAAAAAAATAATGAATATTTTGTACACGAAGTTGAGGTTGTGTTCAATTTGTCATTTGAGTTAAGATTGTTAAAAGACTATGTACTAAACAATTGGCTGGAGACTGTTGTCGTGATATGGGTGTAGTAGATACAGTTTTCCTGTGTGAATTGTTTCAATGTTTGTTGAATTTGGAGGTTTGGACTTCCAACAGACTATTGGAATCCTAATGGTCACTAATTGCGCTCTTTTACTTGCAGATTTGTTTTTGTATTACTATGAAGCAGAATTTATCCAAGGGCTTGTACAGAAAGGAGAAAAGAAATTAGCCCAGTCTTTTAATTTCACCTTTCGGTATATTGATGATATACTGTCTCTTAAAAATAATAGATTCAGTGATCACTTACATTTAATATATCCAAGTGAACTTGAAATTAAAGATACTACCAACACATATAAATCTGCTTCATATATATACCTTTTCCTCGAAATAGCTACTGATCGTAGGTAGAATACCAAAATTTATGACAAACGCGATCATTTTAATTTTCCTATAGTCAACTTTCCATTTCTGTGTAGCAACATCCCAGCGGCACCATCATAAGGAGTGTATGTGTCTCAATTGATACGTTACTCTAGAGCCAGCTCAAAGTACGTTGATTTTGTTGAACGAGGAATACCGCTCTCTCAAAAGTTGCTAAGACAGGGCTAATAATCAATCGAAATAAGGTCATCCCTCAAGAAATTTTATGGTCGCCATCATGAGCTGATTGGCCATTATGACAAAAGTGTGTCAGAAATCATATCTGATATTCTTCCTCAGTCATAATAACCTTCAATTATTACCGAACTGAACAAAGAAATAACACGACGGGTGCCGTATACGGTGCAGGAAATGCTTACCCTTTCAGAGCACCTGATTTCACTCCCGGTTTTTAGTGGAGTTCGTTTTAAATCTTATTTATTATTTATAACTGTTGATGTAAATGTCCCTTGGTTTTGTGAGTCTTTGTTTACTCTTTGGTTTTGATTGTTATTGTCTTCACAATGGTAATTTTGAGGTGTTTATAGCCGAATACGAAAAATAGGTTTTATTTATTGTTGAAGACCGTCTCTGACCTATGGATGCTATTTTCTCAGTCATGTGGTCTTGAAACATATTGTCTTATTTGCAATCATACAACACCTTCTTTTTTTCATATTATGCAATATAGATTTTGGCTTTTGATATTGAATCAAGCGAGAACGCGAAACGATAAATACATAATAGATCAATGCCAATTGTAATCTTGTGTATTTGCATTTACAAGGTGGGTAAAATAACTTAGATTTAGAAATAAGGAGTGACCAGATGCTTATACACTAGGGAAGGGCAACCCACTGAAAGGATGGGTTTTTCAAACATTTATCTGAAATCGTTTCTATACTGCAGTTATCAAAGTTAGTCAATGAAGCCATTTACATAATATTTTCCTTACCTAAATAAATTAACATTATAAACCACATTTATGTGTTTCATTATAATTGACACTAAAACGAGAACAATTGTTCCAATGCAATCTGAAACCTTCCAAACGTTAAAATCCCTGTTTAATAAATGGACTCTCACGTTCCTAGATGTCTTCGGAAAAGATCTTATATCAAAGATTTAATCACCGCTATTTCAATCAGTCAATGTAATCTGTAAATAATAAAGTATCAGACATCAGCTATTGACTTCCTTTATCAATGGACATTAATACTGTATAAGACATAGCGATAGAGAAAATTACTATCCTTTAATTAGTAATATTATCATGCACGGTCTCAACAAAAAGTGTACGGAAATACCCCAATCTAATTAAAATAAATTCTCCGCAATTGCTCCGTTTTATAGTCGGTTCTTTAAATGTCGTACCTATCCGAGCAGCAAGTGCGGAGAACTAATTTCAATTGCAATATAAGTGGAATTACCTTGAACTTATGTTTCCTAATGTGAAACTGTGATTTAATCGAAAAAAAAGTTGGTGATGCCAAGAAGAATAAAAAGTTTCGTAACCCTGAAGTCAAAACATTTTTTTTCTACTTTCTGTGTGTTGTTTTTACTAAGCCGCAACACTTCCAAGTGACATAATATCCTTTTTCTTAATAGCATGTTATGACAAGAGACACTGTAATTATACAAATAACGATTAAAGGACATCTTATTCCCAAAGCTGGTCATAACAAGTCTAAGTAATCAAATGAGATAGTGCAATGCTTTATAAACACAGTCATATATATAACTGACAGACGTAACGAGGGAATTACTTCAATAAACAACTGGTCAGCACACGAATTACTTCTTTTGCTATTTATATAAAAAATAAACAAATGGTCAGCACGCAGTTCTGTTCTTTCGATATGATATAACGACATGTAAGCAATGGACTCAGCAAAATAGTCTGTCATTTCGTTATGACGTTACGACATATAAGCAATGAGCAGCACACGAGTTTGTTCTTTCGAGATCTGTTTACGCCATAAAAATATGGTCAGCACACGAGTCCGTTCTTTCGTTTTGACATAACGACACATAAAAAGATGGTCAGAACACGAGATTGTTCTCTCATTGTTACCTTACGACATATAATTTTTGGTTACTACTTAGCGACGTATACAGTCAGCACACGAGTTTGGTATTTCGTTATTACTTTACGACATATAAAAAATGGTCAGTAACGGGTTTCATTATGTTAATACTATAAGAAATATAAACAATGGTCAGATCATATGTTTTTTTCTTTCGTAATTACTTTACGACATAATAACAAATGGTCAGCGAACTAGTATGTTCCTTCGTTATAACTAAACGACATACAAATAAATGGTTAACCCACAAATCCGTGCTTTCGTTATTTCTATAAGATAAATAAACAAATAGTCAACAATCAACTCCGCTGTTTCGTTATTACTTGACGACATATAAACAAATGGTGGGCACACGATTCAGATCTATGGGTATGTCATTACGACACATAATCAATGATCAGCACACGATTCCGTTCTTTGGGTATGTCATTACGGCACATAACCAATGATCAGCACACGCGTCCGTTCTTTTGGTATGTCATTACGGCACATAATCAATGATCAGCACACGATTCCGTTCTTTGGGTATGTCATTACGGCACATAATCAATGATCAGCACACGATTCCGTTCTTTGGGTATGTCATTACGGCACATAATCAATGATCAGCACACGATTCCGTTCTTTGGGTATGTCATTATGGCACATAATCAATGATCAGCACACGCGTCAGTTCTTTGGGTATGTCATTACGGCACATAATCAATGATCAGCACACGATTCCGTTCTTTGGGTATGTCATTACGGCACATAATCAATGATCACCACACGATTCCGTTCTTTGGGTATGTCATTACGGCACATAATCAATGATCAGCACACGATTCCGTTCTTTGGGTATGTCATTACGGCACATAATCAATGATCAGCACACGATTCCATTCTTTGGGTATGTCATTACGGCACATAATCAATGATCAGCACACGATTCCGTTCTTTGGGTTATGTCATTACGGCACATAATCAATGATCAGCACACGATTCAGTTCATTGGGTATGTCATTACGGCACATAATCAATGATCAGCACGCGATTCCATTCTTTGGGTATGTCATTACGGCACATAATCAATGATCAGCACACGATTCAGTTCGTTGGGTATGTCATTACGGCACATAATCAATGATCAGCACACGATTCCGTTCTTTGGGTATGTCATTACGGCACATAATCAATGATCAGCACACGATTTCGTTCTTTGGGTATGTCATTACGGCACATAATCAATGATCAGCACACGATTCCGTTCTTTGGGTATGTCATTACGGCACATAACCAATGATCAGCACACGCGTCCGTTCTTTGGGTATGTCATTACGGCACATAATCAATGATCAGCACACGCGTCCGTTCTTTGGGTATGTCATTACGGCACATAATCAATGATCAGCACACGATTCCGTTCTTTGGGTATGTCATTACGGCACATAATCAATGATCAGCACACGATTCCGTTCTTAAGGTATGTCATTACGGCATATAATCAATGATCAGCACACGCGTCCGTTCTTTTGTAATTACTTTACTATACGACATAGAAACAAATGGCCACCACACGCTTCTATCCTTTCATTATCACTATACGACACACAAACAACTGGCAAACACACGAGTTCGTGCTTTTATCATTACTAGCGTAACTTACAGTCGGATTCCAATTTAAACAAATGATGCTGTCGTTTTGTACAGTGATTTGTAATGGTGGTCATTCGTCCAAGTTGGTATGTGGTATATATAAAATTGAGAATGGAAATGGGGAATGTGTCAAAGAGACAACTACCCGACCAAATAAAAAACAACAGCAGAGGGTCATCAACAGGTCTTCAATGTAGCGAAAAATTCCTATATATATATATATATATATAACAACTCGTCTAAACATCAACCCAACAATGTAAGATCTGTAAATTTGCTTTCGCAAATTTTTGGTTCTTCCCTCGCCGGGATTCGAACCCATGCTACTGTGATATCGTGACACCAAATCGCCTGCACTGTCACGATATCACAGTAGCATGGGTTCGAATCCCGACGAGGGAAGAACTAAAAATTTGCGAAAGCAAATTTACAGATCTAACATTGTTGGGTTGATGTTTAGACGAGTTGTATATACATTATGTACACAGTCATGTATCACCATCATTGATGGCGATCCGATGGATACATCTGTTGTTGAGTTGTGACTGACTCAGACGTATTTATATATATATAACTCGTCTAAACATCAACCCAACTATGTTAGATCTGTAAATTTGCTTTTGCAAATTTTTAGTTCTTCCCTCGCCGGGATTCGAACCCATGCTACTGTGATATCGTGACACCAAATCGCCTGCACTGCAGCCGTCCCGCTAGATCACACGACCACCTGGGCTCTAAAAAAAAGAGCTTTCGCTGGCCGTGTGTTACCTTTCCTCGTCAGTTTTAATCTAGCGGCGTACTACAGTACATGATATATAAGGCATGAAGATGTTATTGTTACAGATCAGCTAAATTATCTATAGTAAAGGATCCTACAAACTAATGTAATATACAGTCATATATATATATATATATATATATATATATATATATAAGTACGTCTGAGTCAGTGACAACTCTACAACAGATGTACAGATCTAACATTGTTGGGTTGATGTTTAGACGAGTTGTATATATATATATATATATATAGTCATTTCATAAGCAATCATATTTACATATGTCCAACATATATTCCAAAAGGTTATGTGGGTTGGTGTATTTGAATACTATCATACTTAAATCTTAACCTTAACGTACTTCTTTTATAAATAAAGCTTAAACACGAATTTTCAACGTAGTAATCTGGCAATAGTTCACAAATTATAATTATAATATATGCGTTTATAAATATATATTCATAAATAGGTAGCTTACTAAATGCAATAATGAAAGATCAATGAACAAACTTAATTATAAAACAAAGTATTAAATTAGTGAATTCATTTTGAGTGGGAAGAATTTATAAAGATCAAGTTTGTTGTCCAATCCTCTTCTCTGAATACACGTTTGATGTTTGAAGAATACAGTCGACATTGTAATTATAGATACCACGTGCACACTTCATGTTTTTATTATTATGTTCATAGATATAAGAAAATGTGGTATGAGTAAATCATTATAGGTCAAAGGACGGTCTTCAACATTGGGACTTGGCTCACACCAAACAGCAAACTTTAAAACGTTCCAAACAATGACAAGTGTAAAACCATTCAAACAGGGAAACTAACGGTCCAATCTATATAGATAAAACAAAAAACGAGAAACACTTATGAACAATATGAACGAACAACAACCATTGAACATCAGGTTCGTGTATGTTATCAAGTTATAAGTTTCATTAAATGTATCCTCTCTGTGAAGGTTGTACAACTATATGTATGTTGGTTATTTCTGAAGTTAGCTATCTCATTAAAAAGTAAAACAACAAAAATACCGAACTCCAATAAAAATTCTAAACGGACAGTCCTTAAACCAATAGCAAACTCATAAGTCAAACGAATGGGAAACGACTGTCATATTCCTGACTTGGTACAATCATTTCCTTATTTAGAAAATAGTCAATTAATTATGAATAAGGTGTGTCAATGATACAACTTTTCATTCACGATGTAAAATAAACAGTAGTATACCGCTGTTTGAAATTCATAAATCGATAGAGAAAACGAAATCCGAGCCACAAAGCAAAACCGAGTGAAACGCATCAAATATAAGAGAACTACGACACAACAGAAACGCAACATAAAAATGTAACACACATATAAACGAACTATAATATAACAATGGCCATTTTCCTGATCTGGTGCAGGACATTTAAACAAAACAATTGGTAGGTTCAACCTGGTTTTGTGGCATGCCAAACCTCTTTCAAAGGCAATGTAAATTATAACATTACATGACAGGGCTACAATACAAATAAATTGGATAAAATATAGGACAGAGAAACAAACATTAATGCGTCAAAAGCGCGCCACATCCACACAAGACTAACCAGCGACGCTCAGATTAAAAAAAGTTTGAAAGCCTAATCAAGCACAAAGTTTAAGATAACCGAGGATCAAAAGTTCCAAAACGTTGTGACCAATACGTTCAGGGTATTCCACCTGGGACAAGAACATCTTATTATTTAGAATAATTCATACTTTTGCAAACAGTAAATTTTATAAAATGACTATGTAATAGATATACATGATAAAAATGAAGTAGCTATAGAATACAAACAGATACATTACAAAAATACTCAGCCGTGTTAGCCAAAGTCAGTGCAAAGCATAAAGTACAAAGTGACGTCACATTTGAATTTTTAAGACGAGTTCCCAAATTAAGAAAGAATGTGGATGAAATTCAAGATTAGATTTGTATGACTTATCTCACATTTATTAATAACAGTGAAAATTACAATACAAATAAATATCAAATTGTAGAAGTAATTAGTTTCTGCTGAATCAAACGGTTAACCAAATATATCGTGTAAATTTCGTTGATCCAAACTTAAATCTGAAAAATTAACTGGATGATTAATTATCTTTACCATAACACAGGAATACAACAGAAAAAATCGGATTTACAACTACAAACGTTAAGACATGTGACAAAATCCGATGACAATTACAAATATGACATCAAGACTATATACTAAATAAAATTGTGTTGGAAAAGTACCGTGACATGTCTTATAGCAATGCGAATTCACACTCAGCAGAACAGTCACAATAAGTAAAGTAAAATAGTAAAGTAACAGATACAGCTCAAAGTAGGGCCTTCAACATTAATATTTGAATCACACCGAACAGTAAGCTATAAAAGACCATGATATGACTAGTTTACAACAATTCAAACAGGAAAACCAACGGTCTTATTTATCTAAAAAAGAAAAACGTGAAACACCTATACACCACACCATCAAACGACAACCATTGAACAACAGGCTACTGGTTAAGAATATTTGCATAAAAATGAAGCTAGTTTTAACCTGTTAACAGGCGAGAACCTTCACCCTTACCGGAGACAGTAGTACAATATCACAACATAAACAGACACTAAAAAAATATTTGAAAAGACTTAACTCGATCAAAAAGACATGTAAACAAAAACAAGTAAACATACACGGAACGAAGAAATTTGACCAATGACATCATATAAACACTATATTAGAACGTAGGTATCTATATAACATAGATGCTACCGGTAACAACGATTGGTTTTATAGTCAGCTAAACCACCTCTTTTAATGTTCAGCAGAAATCTCCTTCCATCAAAAACTATACGCTACCGACATGATCCGTAGGTGGCATTTCAAAACAAAATATATCCTATGTAGGACCAAGCTAATTGACAATCATAGATTACCTATATATTTGTAGTTGAAGATTTGGTGATTTTTAAGACAAATTAAAGATTTTTGATGACGATTTTGGATGCGTTCTATACACATATCCTTTTTTTGTTAGATATATCATTCTGTAATATTTAACAATCAGTAATATGCCAATTGATGTTTACTCGTTGATTGTTAACATTTTATGTTGTCCCTTTTGAATAAACCCGGAGTTCGGTATTGTTGTTTGATTTTTATAACATATTGACCGCACTCAAAAATCATGGTATCATAAATCAATAGTTTTAATAACAAATCAGCAGGAGCTTACTTTATAGGAAACAAAACTTTCTTAATAATGTATGACTTTATATGAATGCCACTTATCCTACCGCAGCAATAATAGTAGTAAACGCTACAATTGGTATACAATGTAATTATAGAGCTTGAGACTATAAGGAAATTGATACACGACAACAAACATTAGTAACCTGTCAGAAAAATATGATATAATTTCCTGTATAGTGCTCTAATATTATCGCCCTTTTGAATAATAGTTCAAAAAACCAAAGTTGCACGCAAACTGTTACCAAAATCATTGACCACATATATTTATTAACTTACTGACCTAACTGAACAATTGATCAGTTAATAACAAATCAGTATAAAGCACCAGCTTTCTTGTTTGAAAGGCACTTCTGATCATAATAGAAGCATTTTTTTATCCCATTATCACTACAGCAATAATGATAGAAGTAAACTCGCCATGTAAATATTATGTCATCAAACCTTGAATTATACAAGACTACTGTCCTTTTTGAATTATAGTCAAACAGGCCAACGTTATATGCAATATTTTACCAAAATATGTGATATTGCTTATTTACCAAACTCATTGGCCTCTTTCAACAATTCATCGGATCAAATATTATTACTTTTTACTAGCAAATCAGTATGAAGCACCAATTAACTTGTTAGACAGACACTTCCTTTCATAATTGGAGATCTCAAATTGATTTCATTTACGCTTATAGATTGAGGTGAAATCTACAATATTCATGCTATGTCATTAGTCCTTGAACTCTAAGGAGATTGGTACATAACAAAAACCATTTGTAACCAGTCATATAAATAAGATGTATATTTTTAGTAATATTACGGTTTTTGGATTATAGATTATCAAGCCAAAGTTTAATGCCCAATTTATCAAGAACTAATACATAGGATACCTAATAACTCATTGACCGTACTTTAGAATTCATCAAATCATAATTTATTTTGCTACAGACAATTAGCCTAAAGCACCAAATTCCTTAAAGTTCAGTATTTTTGTGATTCACCGCTTTCACTTGTTTGAAGGACACTTCTTTCGATAAAAGGGGAGCTTTTAATAATTCCATTTAAGCTATCACAAAAAATATACACGTGAACTCTACAATGTTCGTACCATGTAACTAGTTCTTGAACTATATCAAAATTCATACTTTCACAAAAACAATTAGTAGCCTGTCAGCTAAATTTGATAGATTTTCATATCAAGTGGTGTTATATTAATGTCCTTTTGATTTAAAGTCCAACAAGCCAACGTTGCATGCAAACTTCTACAAAAATCTTGTACATATCTTATTTACTTAGAAATTGATTTTACTTAACAATTCCTCAGATCATAAACTACTTATTTATAGTAGCCAATTAGCATTAAGCACCAATTTACAGCATGGTTGGAAAACATTTCCTTTCATGAAATAGGAGCGTAAATTGTTTCGACTTAAGCTACTGCACCCTGATAGAAGAGAACGCGCTATTGTTCATACCATGTAATTAGACCTTGAACTATAACGAGATTGAAACATGACACATACTATTAGTAACCGGTCAGATACATTTGATATTTTCCTGTAAAGTGGTCTTATATATCTTTTCAACAATCAAGAACATAATTAGATTTTAAATTGATAATTTCTAACATGCGAGTATTTTGTTACGAAAGATGTCAAACATGAAACATAAAGTGCAGACTATTTAAAGTTAAGATTCATGAAATTATAACTTATTCTTATTCACGATAAAAATGAACCAAATCAAAGTTATTACGGCTGCAGAGTACATTGCAATAAGACTTTATCGTTGTTATCAATAATATTAAATCTTTAATTTACCGTCATTTGGTTTAAATAGTTTAATTGTGACTACCTCATGTTGATTGATCAGACTCTACATGAAGCCTCTGATATTAATTCCCCGGTGATATTAACTGCTGATGACTAAAACGGAATGTTTACACACTCTAAGCTGAATATCAATTGTGAAAACCAGGAAACAACTTTAACAAAGAATATGAACATCCCGGTAGCCAGTTCTTACTGACCTGAAAACACATGTATTGTTAGATTGAAATTGACACTTTAATTTCGTCTGGAATATTATCTTCACAAACCAACAATTTGTTAAGCACTGTTTGGTAGAATGCAATTTTCCATTTAATGAAAATTAGAAGCTTTTCGAAAGATTCTCAATTTTAACTTCAAAGCTGCTTGTTACGCATATCATAAGCACATTGGATCACCGAACTACAA
The DNA here is from genome assembly GCA_019925275.1 of Mytilus edulis. NCBI lineage: Eukaryota > Metazoa > Mollusca > Bivalvia > Mytilida > Mytilidae > Mytilus > Mytilus edulis. The sequence continues at coordinate 83,600,852 of CM034358.1, read as the reverse complement.
GCGTCAAACCAGTACACAATTAGCTTAACATTTTAGACAGTTGTATTGGTGATATATAAGATTCAGGAGGATAATATTTATCCAGAAGGTATCGTTTGATGCTTAATCACCGGATACGACTAACCATCTTGTATCTTATAGACGTAACACACAGAGTGCTACATGGAAAGCAGCGACTGTAGCATTTCTAGGGCATATATATTTTAGCAGTGTGTTTCGACATAGATGACGTCTAACAGGAAATTTGAGAATTCTTTTTGTTTTTATACGTATATGCACTTTTTGTAAAGTAGTCAAGTCTTGACAGTGAATCCAATAATTGAAAAGTTGTTGATTTCCTGTTTTTTCAAAAAAATAGTATTGAAACCAAACGAAATGATTTAACTGACTAATAGCTTACCAAGTTGAAGGACAAGGTACGAGTACTTAATCATGTTTGTTAATGATCGTGTGATGAATATATTTCCTTTACTGTTCATAGACTTTAGTGCAGTTAAGTCAATTATAATAATTGTAGCTAAGCAATTATAAACCAACATAATTTAGAACACAATGGGGAAGACCATAATCACCAATTATCTTACAATACATCGGGAAAATGATTAAATGTCTGATATATATTGATGTTTCATACATTATACATCTACTAAAATAAATATTTTCTCTTTTATTTTTTCTTCATTCAGTTCTTTCAAGGTATATCTTTCAAGATATACCATTTCTCAAAAAGAATTTTGGTTAAACATATGTTTTTATAGGTTTTCATTAAATCGACAGTAAAACAAAGTGTAATGTATACATTCGCAATCATGTAATGTTTTAATGGTGACGATAATTTCGATTCATTGTGTAAAACTCTTTTAGGCTATTTATACTACTACTACTTCTTCTATTTCTTATCACGGTATTATAATAGTAATATCATTGGTAAAGATTATTATCGAAAGTTTAATACATTAGTAATAACATAATGAAATTGTCATTGGAGAGACATAGCTATAATCTCAAAAAAGTAAATCTATAATCAACAAACTCCATGAAATGGATGTTCTTGAACTAATCATTCGATTTAATGTAACCAGTTTTAAAAGATAATAAACTTTCATCAATTTTATCAAGGACTAATTATATCTTTTATAAATCAAAGTAAAATGTTGAAGTCACATTATAGCACTGAACAACTGTAAATGATCTTTTAATTGACTATGTAACAGGTACATTTCTTGTCATCTGATTGCTGTCATGCAGTGCAACTACATTTAAACACGTGTAATCAAAGTCAGAACAGATATTGTTACTTAAAAGATTTAAGTTCGTTTGATTGATATAGAATAAGACTGAAAGGACGCTATCAAAAAGAAAACATTTCGAAAGTCCCGTAGATACTAATGTTAACGTATTTCCAACATGTTTATATTTAAGAACTGCTCGATACTACAACAAGATAACGACACAACAAAACAAACAATATCAAAAAGCATTTAAATAAAATTGAGGTTAAATCAAAGTATTATCGGAATTAAAGTAAAAGCAGCACAAACTCCTAAAAAACAGGTTGATGTTGGTTACTGTGGAACGGTAAGTTTTACTGTTGTTATTCAACTTACAAATAACAATAACATTGCCTATTTCATATATTTTGCGTTCATTTTTCCACTGTTTGTAAAACTTGTTATGTTCTTTTCTGAAATCCGGTTGTTCTGTTTAAGCTCATAAGGTTTGGTTGTTTAGACTGTTTTCATTTAAATATTTGTCAAGCCAAATAAAGGCTTCATTCTTTAGATAGATACTGTTGTAGTCAATCCACTTGTATCTGTAGTATTTGTTGTTTTACCCATCTGACGAGTTAAGTCTTTTTCAACTGATTTGTGTAGTTCGTTCTTATGTTATACTGTTACATCAATGCCCAGGTAAGGGAAGGCTTTGGATCCCGCTCACATGTTTAACCCGACCACAGTCTGTATGTATGTGCATCTCCTAAATCAGGAGCCGTGATTTCAGTGGTTGTCGTTTTCTTGTGTGTACATTTTGTTTTTCGTTTATTCTGTGTACATAAATTAAACCGTTATTTTTCTCGCTAGAATTGTTTTACATTGTTATTTCCGTGCCTTTTATAGCTTTATATGTGGTGTTTGCTTTGTTCAATGTTGAAGGCCGTACGGTGACCTATAGTTGGTAAAATTTGTCATTTGGTTTCTTGTGGAGCTTGAGGAGATTTGCCCCATTGACAATAATACAACATCTTCTTTGTTTATAGTTTTACCAACGATAATTATAATATGTTTTATTTCACGTATGCTAGTTTAATATGATAAATTAATTGAGCATTGTTGTGTGTTGTTTGCTTTTCACACAATGACCAATCATCAAATTTATATACAAGAGAATAGTTCCAAATCATTAATAAAATTCAATAAAGCAGATAAGTACTGTAAAGTTTTGCAACCTAGATTCATTGTAGGACAGACATGGTGTTTGGCAACAGTCCATCTACGGACCTCCCAAAGAGTTGTCGTTTAGTTTGAATTAGTTGGATTCAAAACTCGGTTAACGAGTATGTGTATTTTATCTTTTTGTTTTGCTCTGATACAGGTACTGCTTTGTTTCCTGTGTTACTGATATCGTAATTAAGATTGACAATAAAATCTAACATAAGCGTGATGTAAATACTGTTGCGAATCACCAATACATAATATGTAGCGACCAATTTGGTTAATGGTATACCACGACATTAAAACGATAACTATATGGTAACCCGCAAAGTACATGTACAATATAAAATTCTTAATTAACAGAAAGCATCCTTCCATTGTACTACTTTCCTTTCTAGACTTACCGATATTTTAATGCAGATCTATTTATGCTTAATTAATGTCAAGGTTTGTGTGCGTTATATTAGTTTATGGAAAACCTTGTTTAAGGAAGTTCGCTAGTCATTTTTGGGGATTTTTGTCATATTTTTCGAAATCCTCTGGTTTTATTCATTTGAATGCCTTTAAAAAATTTACTCGTTGATCCCAATAATTTTATAAATCTTTTACACGTATAATGCTAAGTCATCTGTTGAGGTCTTATAACATTTTAAATTATTTTCTAATAGTTTTTGACAACTTAAACCGGTCAATGATTAACGCTATGAACAGTCAAGAGAAAATATATTCCAGCCATCATTTCAATGGCTTATATCTCGAAAAGAAGCACATTGACATACATATTTTCTTTGTAATCTCCTATCAAAATAAACTAGTGTTTGGACATTTTGGAAAGTTGATTATTTAGAAACTGAGAAGCAAACTCCCTTATTACCGATATCATTCATATTAATAAAATTGAGAATGGAAATGGGGAATGTGCCAAAGAGACAACAACCCGACCATAGATAAAAACAACAGCAGAAGGTCACCAACAGGTCTTCAATGTAGCGGGAAATTCCCGCACCCGGAGGCGTCCTTCAGCTGGCCCCTAAACAAATATATACTAGTTCAGTGATAATGAACTCCATACTAATTTCCAAATTGTACACAAGAAACTAAAATTAAAATAATACAAGACTAACAAAGGCAAGAGGCTCCTGACTTGGGACAGGCGCAAAAATGCAGCGGGGTTAAACATGTTTGTGAGATCTCAACCCTCCCCCTATACCTCTAGCCAATGTAAAAAGTAAACGCGTAACAATACGCACATTAAAATTCAGTCCAAGAGAAGTCCATGTCTGGTGTCAGAAGATGTAACCAAAGAAAATAAACAAAATGACAATAATACATAAATAACAACAGACTACTAGCAGTTAACTGACATGCCAGCTCCAGACTTCAATAAAACTGACTGAAAGATTATGATTTCATCATATGAACATCAGGCACAATCCTTCCCGTTAGGGGTTTAGTATCATACCATCATAACATATATGAGAAGAACATAACCCGTGTCATGCCAACAACTGGTTTTTGAATAAATGTGTTTAGTTGCCTATAAGTGAATCAATATTAACGCCAAAATATGCAATCTTTATTTTTATGATGGGAATAATCTAAAATCTATGACCATTTTTCAATGTTGATGTTACATCTATGGGTTTCTGTTTACGCTACATTGTAGGTATAATTCAGATTATTACTGAATTAATAAGGAAAAGATATTAATTAATGTTATAACAAATAAATAGTGGTTTAAGTCTTTATCGTACAGTTCTGAGTCTGCGCTTAGTATAGATATATCGATAATTTTATCACGGTGTTGTTTACAAATAGAAAGAAGCACATCATATTATAGGTTCAAATTATTTTGTTAGAAGAGCAAAACTGAACAATAAAACAAAATGTAATAATCAATTGATTGACAATTAAATTTGATTGGTAGACTGTTTGTGATTGATCACAGAGGGCTTCTTCAGTCCAGATCAAGTCAACGATAAAAAATGACGATGAACCACGCCTTAAACATGTTAAACCTGTGTATAGAAAAGTGATACGACCCCCAATATACATATTGTGGATTCAATTTACCTCTGATACCAAATTCAATGGATTTCCGGAGTTACAACAACAATTACATTTATGATCTATTTGTTCAGCTGATTCCACGACATATTTTGTTTTATCTGCATATGCATTCTTATAATCGAACTTTAATTCGAATAAAATCGAATGAGTAACGTGATGCATTTGTTTTTATTACAAGTTCACAATATAAGCACGTACTGTTTACTTTATGATACTATTAGCTTGAGCTATTTCACCCCGTATATTTAAAATAACTTCTGAAATTCAATTAAAGCAAATTTAACAAAACTGCTGGTGAAGATCAACCTGTGTTATGGTTTTATTTTCATTTATTTAGAATTTAAGGCATACCAGAATAGCAGGTTATGTAATTAAATGAAAACCCATTAACACAAATGTACATCTAATCCCTCATTCATGTCATTATCACCTGTTTAATTTCTTTAATTGAAAAGTGAGAAAAAATAAAACTTCAAGAGATAATTGATTTCTTTGAAATGGTTATTGTGTTTCCAGGTGCAGACTGTTAATCACTACGACTTTTTGACTTTACAAAAACAATGATTACATTTAATATCGTCTAAGGGACTACATATGGTTGTTATTATGTTATATATTTAGATTTACAACCCTAAATCTCATGAAAACCTTGAAACTTATTATTAGCTTCTACGTATTATTTAAATGCAATATAGACGTAAACACTATTGATTTCCCCTATTAGTCTTGGTTAAATTTGCACTTTTCAAAAAGTTTTGCAGAATTTTTCTTTGTTTAAAATACAAAAAATCATTTTTTTCCCTGTCCAGTACTATAGACACAATTTCACATGACATTTCATTGCTTCTAAGAAAACACCGTCATGGAAAAAGGGGGTGAAAGGTACCGGAGGGGCAGTCAAACTCATAGATTGAAAATAAACTGTCAATGCCATGCCTGAAAATTAAGACCAAAAGACAATAAAAAGCACACAAGACACAACATAGCAAACTAAAGATGAAGCAACAAGAACCTCACCACAAATTGTGAGCGATCTCAGGTGCTTTGGAAGCTAAGCATATCCTACTCCACATGTGAGAGAACATTATCTACATATCGGAAAGTAAAGTTAACGGATATTGCTAACTCCTCAATGCTCTTCAACTTTGTACTTGTTTGGCTTTATAAACATTTTGATATGAGCGTCACTTATAAGTCTTATGTAGACTAAACACGCATCTGGCGTACTACATTATAATCCTGGTACCTTTGATAACTATTCTTATCCTTTTACCTTAGAAGTTCATATATGAAGTCAGCCTCATCATAATAAAGGAACAAGTCGGTAGGAAAGGTAGCATAATTTGTTCCCATGGGAATGCCGTTTGGTGGAAAAACACGTCCTTCAAACGTAACAGATGTGTTGTCAATCAAGAAATCAAACATCTTGATACTATCAATTTCAGAGAATTTTTCATTTAAGTGAGAGTGATTCTTTTCAAAGTAAGATGTATCCCTCCATCAGACAAGATACTTGTACGTTGGTCATTCTTCTTTATGAAACAGAGTTATACCATTTCTTTCAATTTGTCTTTTAGTTTGAAATGGGGAATACTTGTGTAGAGTATAGAACAGTAACATGTTTAAATAAAGGCAGCATTAATATCCCACCGTTCGAAATTAATCAATCAATTGAAAAAAAAACAAGTTCGGGTTACAAACTAAAACTGAGGGAAACACATCACATATAAGAGGAGAACAACGAAACAATAGAAACACAACACTTAAAAGCAACACATATGGGAAAATATATATTATAACAATGGCAAATGTCCTGAATTGGTGCAGGACATTTTAACAAAACATGGTAGGTTGAACCTGGCTTTATGGTTATCCAAACCTCCCACTGCAATGGCAATGTTAAATATAACATTAGAATGACAACATTACATGACAGGACTTCAATGCAAATAAATAGGAGAACACACAGGATAGAACAACACACAAATAATAGCTATCAAAAGATAGCAGGCTTATAGTTTAATACGCCAGACGTCCACATAAGACTCATCAGTGATACTCATATACTATTGCAAGATGAAAGAGTCTAATATTGTATTTACTTTTGAAGATCTTCGAAATTTGAAAGAAGAAGAACACTAAGAGTATTTTCTTGGATACTATAAAGGTACAGAGAAGCTGTGTTATTACCAATAAGATAACTTTCAATAAAGTAAGTCACAAAGAACAAAGAGCCAAAGTATGACCTTCAACGAATACAAACCTAATAATTTAATGGCAGTGTTTACCTCAAATAAAAGTCACGAACAGTCATACACGGTACAATTACTTATGTGCTTACACATTTATGGTTCAGTATGAAAGTAATATGTTTTCATACAAACGACATGCTGAAATAACATTGCACTTTACCAGGTAATCGGTATAAATGACTTCCTCTGAAACTAAATACATATTTTGCCCTGATTTTTGTTTTCATATTTAAATGAAAAAAACTAAAATTGTGCATGCTGTTGTTTTTTTGTATTTGAATTAATAACACAATAGAAGTGTTGAAATAATTAACGTGTAATCCGTATGAAATCATTACATCGACAAGCAATACAAGCTTGCATCACGTGTGTTTCGGTGTAAACGTTGCAGGTTCGGAAATAAATTGTCAATCAAACGGTGGGGTTGGATGAATACATTCTTGAATAAGTATACTAACAGAATTTAAATCAGTGCACCAAAAGACCCTTTTAACTGTTTTTTTTTGTCACATCAAGCAAACGTTTATATAACACGACTGCAGTTAGTTAGATTGTAAGATACTATAAGGTCATATGATATACCAAAAAAGAACATGTGTAATGTTTGCCATTGATGCAATGATACCTTCACTAAGGTTGTAAGCAATCATACTTAATCATGTTAAATTCAACGCTAAGAAAAAGCCATATCGTATAGTCTGCTATAAAAGGCTTAATAAGTAGATATCAGTCAAACATTCATACAGAATTCACGAACAAGGCTTCAGGGATCCGGAGTGGCGGCCAACAGACAGACATGAGTCATTGATTTTATGAGGTTATATTATTCATGATTCACAAATCTTCAAAACTTACAATGACTTAAACAGTTATATAACGTCATTATTATTTATATATACTTTATTAAGTAAACCTTATAAATATTGGTTGATATCTTCTTTGAAAATGTAGACTTCACGTAATAAATTGCGATTTCTATTTTTCATGAAGGATAATAACGTTTAGATTTATGATGAAGATGTTTGTATGTGTTGCCTTACTCTAGGGATATTTAAAAGTTGATTTTCATAAATAAAAATTGTCTACCATGTCAGTGTGAGTACAGTTATCGTGACATTCCTGACTAGATATTACACGACAACTTTACTAACAGTGAGATAATCTGAATATGTTTTAAAATAAATTAAATTTCCTTAAAAATATATATATTTCGCAATGAATTGTATTATTTCAACATAAATATTTAACATTTTAAATCAATTTACACTGCTTTTAGACAACTGATACTTATAATTTGTGATATAAGCAACAATTGCGTTTTCCTATTGTAAACTTTCCATTCCAGTACAGAACGTTCAATCTATCGAAGTCTAGGTTGTTTGCATATTTCCATAATGAAATATGAAAAGTAATTTTGAATTTTGGCAATTTCTTTATCGAAACAGATGATAACTTAAAGAAAAATCTATATGATGACTTGAGATATCATGTATACATTTCTTCTACAGTGAAAAGGTTAATATAAAAAACACATAGATATTTAACAGCTGGATTTTAATTTTGTACTCTGGACAAGATTATCGTACAAAAGACATATTGGTGAACACATATGGTTAAATGAAATATGTATGATTCATTCCTGGTGATATAAAACGAATATGCGGTATGATGATTGGCAATGAGACTACTTACCAAACTGGACCATATGACACAAAAAATAACAACTATAACCTTCATCAATGAGTAAAGCCTATAAATATGTATGCAGACACTGTTGTTGGTAGTTGATCTGTTCTTTTCTTCTTTTCTGATCAGTTCTGTAATTCATGCAACCCATTTACTATCTTACTATTTAACTGTCATAAAGAAATCATTTTAATCATTGTAGAAAATTAACCGATGTTGGGTTATATGATTTTGACAATCAGAACTCTCTGGTTTTATTCATGTGGTGCCAATACATAATTTGCCCGCTACCCCCTACTTTTCTGTTCATAATTATATAACGTATACTTTAATAAGCAATTTGTAAACATTTCATTTTTTTTTTTTTTTTGTTAATTACTATTGAATTAATACATATGTGTTTTTCTAGCTCCTCTACGCGTCGATTGGCAAACTCAGTATGTGACAATAAAAATTACTTTAACAAAGGCGAAGCTTAAAAAAACAATGCAGTTAAATCCTAATGCGATGATAAATAATAGTCAATCATGGTAAAATACAAATAGAGGATCCGTATACGGTTTCCAACATTTCTTGTCTACAGTTGATTGCGACTTTTCAAAGTAAACACTGATCACATTACTATCATTCAGTAGAGCGGTATAATTAAATACTACGAAGTTGACTAATGTCCTATCTTTATCTTAAAAGGTCAATGACAAAACATTCATTCTAGTTCATTAGTTCCCACTTCTAATTTTTCTGTTCTACATATCATTGATGAAAAACCACCAAATCTTAACGGGGCAAATTCAAATCGCTAATAAGCCTTGTTTTGGTAATGAACATAAAAGATTAACAACTGAAGCTGTCAAATACATTTCTTTATAAATGTCTGATATTATATAACTTCAACTTTTTCATTAATTTGTGTATTGGAACATTTTCTATTATTTAATAAAGGCTTTTTGTTTCAATATATTCAAGCTGATTAAAAGTCATCCAATAGAATACAGCTGACATTCATTTTGAATAACAGAAAAATTACCGAACTCTTATTCGTGTATAATTATACGATGGGTCTTCACATGTCAGAAGTTTTATCAACTGTTTTTGCCAATTTAATCAAAGACATCTGTATTTGACTGGACTGCTATGTGTAATATATACGGTTCCTGACATTTGCAAATAGAAATCATTAACGTTAATCATTAAAGCCGAAAGCAACCATTAGCAAAACTGTCAATCTTTGTGTTAACCCGTCATTTGATTTGCAATATTCATTTTAAAATTTAGAAAACGATCCGGGTGAATAATAAACACAATTCTGAGATTAGCCGAAAATCTCATCGTTCAGATAAAGATTTTATTCAAAGGGTACCAACCTCATACACCTGACTTAGTTCATGGAATTTCCTTATGTAACAAAATTGATGGGACTCCTATTGGTCAGTCTTTTGTTTTCCTGTTTACTATTTTGAATGCTGTTGTTTGGGTTTTTTTTTCTCGCCATGTAGTTACCAGTTTATGTTAGAATTGATACAATTGGATGTCCCTGTAAGGTAATTTGCTTATCTCTAACATAACATAACACAAATCATAGATACGTGATTAACTTGAGAATTTGCTATCATTTTCAATAAAAAAAGTTTTTATTGAAACTGTATGTAGCTTCCAAATTGGACACACACTGTTTATTACAAGTAATTTGTTTTATCTCTAAAAAAATAATAATACAGGTATTAAGAAGATTTCTATTTAATTAAATCAGTTAAAATATTAAAATAAAATTATAATAGCAGTGTAAGTTTTTTAGCAGTTTTTTACGATAGTCGTTGCTATTAATCAGTTGCATACAATCGATTGAGTTTTAAAGTTTTACTGAATATTTTAACCGATTTACAGTTTCTAGTGTCTTTGATGAGCTTTACATTAATTTGCATTTGAGCATAACCAATACTGATTACTTGATGGCAAATTAAATGGACACGTTCACGTCTTTTTTAAGATATTTAATAATAACTTTTCTCAATATGAAATCATTCCTCAAAAGGAACTCGTAGTTGATATTTATATTAAGCAATTTATCTTAAGTAATTCCTTAAAACCATGTAATAATTTACAATAGTCAAGTGGAATAGCACTAATTGTGTACTGTAAAAAAAATTGGAACAACAAATCAACACCTACACATGGAGGTATACTATTTGTATGTTGTCACTTTAAAAAGAAATTGTTATTCATGTGTAACAACTTGTCAATCGAAATTTAAATGGTCTGAAAGAATGTGCTTTATTCTATATGTCATAGTATTACAATTACAATAGTTATCTAAGGTACCAGGCTTATAATTTCATACGCAAAACACGCGTTTTGTCTACATAAGACTCATCAGTGATGCTCACATCAAATTAGTTATAAAACCAAATACGGCTAAGGTAATATATTCCTGGGATAAGAAAATCCATTGAATTTCGTAAAAATCATACTTTTGTAAATAGGAAATGTATAATAATAACCATATAAATTAATTGATAAACATGTCAAGATCAATGTGCTGACTACAAAGCTACTGGTACTCTGGGGGACGAAACGTCCACCAGCAGTGGCATCTTCCAAGTGGTGTAAATAGTAATAGTTCTAATTTAATATGCAAGACGTTTGTCAACAAACAACTCACTAGTGACGCTCAGATCAATATAGCTAGAAAGCCAAACAGGTACAAATTTGAAAGGCATTTAGGACACAAATTTCCAAAATGTTGTGCCAAATACGGCTAAAATAATATTTGTCTGGGATGATAAAATCCTTAGTATTTCGAACTATTTATATATTTCGTAAACAAGAAATTCATAAAATGACCATATAATTTATATTCATGTCAACAACGAAGTGCTGACTACTGTTGTATATGAGTTGGCGATAGTGTACCGATATTTGAATCCTGTATGTTTTAAAATTGAGTAGATACCATTCGAAGCCCACACATAAATCCACCTATGTTTTTCACGATATGATTGTTTGTATCAGATATATGAATTAATCATCGTACTAACACATTCATTCCTAGAGAATATACGTACTAAAAACAATAAACAAACAGACAGGTACATATTAAACCAGAAACACTCAATCAGGAAACAAAACATCAGGGAAAAAATTAATTGTGAGACCTGGCATTGAAATTCCATTGGTGTCTCCCACTTTTTCTAAAAGAAAGAATTTTATTTTGTCATTTAATTAATTATTTCTCTGCAGATTTTGAAAAGGATGAGGGCCATATGAATAACCAAATTCAATTAAAGGGTATATTACATAATATGGTGTAATCATCATAGTGGAAATTAGCTTCGGGAACTTTAACCAAACATTCAAAAAGTAATATCATATTTTGAATTATACGCGAACAGTGCAGATCTAAATCTCTGGGTATTATATTTGCTTTCACTATCATAAAAATTACATTTTACGTTCGAAAATTTTTAAATTTGATCTTTAGTGTCCTATAATCAGGAAAATCCATGGACAAAACTAAAATGTACTTTTAAGAAAGAATAGTAAAGGGAAAGCATCATTTATTTCTGTTTAATCTTTTTGTCTTTTAGTCGTAAAAACTGACAGAAAAAAAAACTGAGACCATCAAAACCAATGATCAGGTATTACATAAAATCTGGCAATACTGAAAACCGAAATCCAAAGATCAGTGGCCAGATTCTATAATAATGCGAGTAAATATAAGGCTAGACTATCCAGAAACAATACATGAGGGACATCAATCATTCATTTGGAAAAAGTGAGGGAAAAAAATTATTATATACAACAGACTTAACATGCTTAATTTAAATGAATCCATTTACAACAAGCACGATTTTCGCAGGAGGAAATCACAACTCAAGTTTGTTTCGATTGTATAAATGAATAGTAATGCAAAATTATTAAAAAAAATTGTTAATCAGTATTTTATAAATTTTTACCGAACTCAGTTTTGGTTCATTTTAGTCATAATGATCTTTAACAATATAGGCACTTGTACATTGTTGAACTACAAAAATACCGAACTCAAGGGAAAATTCAAAACTTAAATCCCCTTAACAAATGGTAAAATCAGAAGGCCAACAAATCTTACGAATGGAATCATCTTTATTTTTCTGACTTGGTACAGACATTTCTATATGTAGAAACAAACACTAGCTATAATACCAGTTTGAATTTTTGTTATATAGCTGGATGAGCCACCCACTTGTCTGACAGTCGCATACAATTCCATCATATCGACAACAAAGTGTAATCAAAGTAAAATTGCTGCACTGTTAAACAAGGAAGTACCGTGTCATTGTTTTGTTCATAAAATTAGTTTGATATCGATCTATTGTGAATCATATATAAATTATAAATATTGGTCAAAAAATTTGTCAGAAAGTCGTGTTTTTTGTTTTTTTGTCCTAAAATTTTTTTGAATTATCAATTTGCACTTAACAAATTTAAAAGGCAGTTACATTTTTTTTCTTCCTCTAAGTTTTCCTTAACAAACCCTACATGCTCATATTTAACTCTTTTGTGACGGGTTATTTTGGTTTTGAAAAAATAAAAACATACAACATGTACAGCTTTACTTAGTTAAACATTACTTCAGAAAATAATGACTCCCCCATAGACAATTATAAATTAAAAAAAAACAAAAAATGCCTTTACATATTTCTCAAACCCCATTGAAATATAATAATGTGCGATTACGTCCAATTTATATGAGCTGAATGTTAAAAATAAGTCTTTTGGGTTTATAAAGGAGTACCTTTGTTTTTACTTTTAAAAAGTATCGAGCATCTGACAAGGGGGTCATCATTCCCTTTAAAAATTGATTGGTTCTATTGTGGCGGTTGTTTGGGCAAACAAAAATAATACGATTTTAAGTATTGCGAAAACAGGAAAGGCTTTCATACGAATAATGATGACAGTATTACATAAAATTTTTTGAACTTGTAAGTTTTTTACTATATAAATGATTGTCTTTGTCTCAATTTTTTTGATTTACGTATCAGTTTTACAAAATGGCAAAAATTTTCCTTTCCTTAAAAAATTTCAGAAAAGAAAACTGTTTTCTTAAGCTTCTCGTTTTTCCAATACGCTTTTTCTGTTTAAAAAAGATAATAGGGCGGGCTTTCTGAAACGTGTCATTTTCAATATATTTAAAGAAAAAACGTGTCAATCTTTGAAAAGATTTTATGACAATGTTTTTGTTACTTGTTAAAAGTACAATTTTCAAAAGATGTCTGCCCTTTTAGTTTATTTTAATAACGCGGGTTTTCACATGCCGAGGAGGTTTAGCATACCCGTTTGTTGGGACAATAACATTTGTGTGGAACGTATTGCTTTGATATTTTTTTTTTAAAATTTTTGTTTTTGTACGGATTTTTTTCATGTTCGTTTTTTTTTTTTTTTTGCCAGGGGTTGTCGTTTATTTTTTATTATGAGTTTGAAAGTCACTTTGGTTTCTTTTACTGCTCTTTTTTTTAGTTTTATTATCATTTTTATTGATAATATATCACTAGTTTAAAATTTTCAAATGAAACAAATTGTATTTCCAATAGAAAAAGAAGGGGAAAAATATATGTTTCCCCTTTTAGGAAAATATTAACGAGAGTTCAAATAAAGTGTATATAAGCCAAATTAACAAAATAGTTGACCTTCAAAAGTAAGACAACCCTATATCGAAAAAACGGCTATAAAAAATCTCGTAAACAAAAAATGAAACAT
>CM034358.1:83502669-83579325 GCA_019925275.1 Mytilus edulis | reverse complement strand
CATTAAGAATTTAAGGAAAAAGTAAGACATACAATAATAGCAGGTTATGTAACGAAAGATAAACCCATTAACACAACTTTACATTTAATCCCCCGTTATCGCCTTGTTTACAGTCTTTAATTGAAAAGTGAGAATAGATGAAAACATCAAGAGATAATTGGTTTCTTTGAACTTGTTATTGTGTTTCCAGGTGCAGTCTTTTAATCACTACGACTTTATGACTTTACAAAAACAATGATTGCATCAAAGTCACTGGTTACCAAATGGACTCATCATGTACATATGGTTGTTATTAAGTTACATTTAGATTTTTAATACATGATTCTCAATAAAACCTTGAAATACACTATCAGTAACTAAGTCGTATATTAAAAAGTAATATAGGTGAAATACCATCATTTATTTTCGCTATTTAGTCTTTGTTAAATTGGCACTTTTCAAAACATATCTTTGTTTGAAATAGAAAAAAACTTGGCAAGAGTAAAGTTTTTTTTCTGTCAATCATCATCATCATCTATATAGCGTAAAATATATTTAAAGGATATTGCTCACTTCTTATCTTTCTTCGTAAGATGTTCCTGTATGAAATCAGCTTCATAATGATAAAGGGACGGGTTGTCAAGAGCAGGGGCATACTTGGTTCCCATACGAATGCCGGTAGTTGAAATACATGTCCGCTAAACAAAACAAATATGTTATCAATCAGGAAATAAGCATCTTGATAATTTCAGTTTCAGAGTGATTCTAAACAAAGTATAAGTTATCCCTTCTTCATGAGATAAGATACTCATATCTATCTTGGTCATTTCTTTTTTATGGAACAAAGTAATACCAACACTTTCAATTTGTCTTTAAGTTTGGAATAGGGAATACTTGAGTAAAGTGTAGAACGGTCAAATGTTTCAAAACAATTGCAAGGTGAACGAGTCTTGGAAGGTATTTACTTTTGAATGATCTATATTTGTTGTTTTGTCAAAAATATGGTTACTATTTAGCAAACAATACAATAAAATTAAATATAGTCATTTTTCCTAAAAGATGAGCGTAACATCGAAGTACGTACGCCATAACACATGGCATATGGTTAACCATGAAGTTAAGAAATATGTGTTCAGAGAGGGTTAATAGACGTGTTTCTCGTTTGTATAGATTATCATATTATGATTCAATTACTTTTGAAGAAAACCGTACATTAAAGGATTTTCATGCTTGCATTTAAATAAATCAGGCTTGATCCACATTTAAGGGTCTTAGCCTCTATACACAACATTAAAAGTTTTTGAAAATACCACATAAATAAGTTTTGAAGATGTAAAATGCAGATGCATTGGTGCTGATATATCTTTTCATAGACTAGAAAAACGAAGAATTTTTGATTTGATACTACAGGTAAGTGCAAATATGCTGTCTTATTGTTTATGAGACAGCTGACAATAAATAAAGACACGAAAGAAAAAGATAAGAAAAAGTAAAGGTCACTGTACGACCTTCAATGATGAAAAACATTATGATTTAATGTACAAATTCACCAATTAAGTTACAGTATCAGCGGGGGCATTGTTTGAATCAGATAAAAGTCACTTACAGTTATAAAGTACACGATATATAAAAAAAGAAGATATAATTACTTATGAACTTAAACATTATGGTTCAGTATAAATGCAATATGTAATTATACAAATGACATGCTTATATAACATTGTGCTTCACAAGGGAATAAGTGTATAAGTGAATTCCCCGGAAACTAAATACATCCCTTTTTTTGATTTATTCATTTATATTTGAATGTAAAATTAATAGTTGATTGTGCATGCTGTCATATATTTAAATTTATAAATGATAAAAGTTTTGAGATGATTAACATGTGGTGCGTATGAACATTGTATCGACAAGCAAAACAAGCTTGCATCACTTGTGTTTCAGTGTAAACGTTATAGACTCGGAAATAAATTGTCAATCAAACGTTGGGGTTGGATGAATACATTCTTCAATCAGCGTACCAACAGAATTTGAATCAATACATCAAAAGACCCTCTTACATGTTTCTTTGTTCCATATCAAGTAACAAAATATGAAAGCTGACTGCAATTCTTGAGATTGTAAAATCAATGATAAAGGCCATATAGTATACAAAATAAGGACATGTGATATGATTGCCGAGGAGACAACTAATGTTTAAATAATTAAATTAACGAAATTATAGTCAACCATACGGAATTCAACAATTTGGAAATAGCAATATCGTATAGTCTTCTTTATAATGCTTTATAATATCAGTCAAACATTCATACTGAATTCAAAATAGGCTTAAGGGATCCGTTGTGGCGGCCAATAGACAGACATGAATTTAATGAGGTTATGTTATTCATGATGCACAAATCTAGACATCGTATAATGACTTAATCGGTTATCTAACGTCATTACTATTTATATGAAAATTAATCTTATGAATATTGTTTAATATCTACTTTGAAAATGTAGACTTAAAGTAATCTACTTTGATTTCTATTATTCCTCTAGGGAAATACTGCTTAGCTTTATTGTTTTCATTGTAAGGTGTGTATGTGTTTCTTTACTCTAGGGATATTTAAAGTTGATTTTCATGAATAAAAATTATCTAAAGTGACAGTGTGAATACAGTTAACGTTGGTGACATTGCTGACGAGGTATTACACGACAACCTAATAAATAGGGAAAGAAGCTAAATATGTTAAACATTTACCTAAATGTCATTGAAAATATGTAACTGGCAATGATTGGTTTTTTTTTTTATTAAACATAATTTATCTACTTTTAAAAAAAAATACATATGATCTATTAAGTAAATATCTATTTTAATTAAATTTCTATATAGTACTAATATGACATTATTATAGCAGTGCAATAATTTTAGCAGTAAGCTTACGATAACCGTTACGTTTTAAAACCAAATGAGTAATGAAAGTATTCTGAGAAAAATAACCGATTTTCGCTATTTTCTAGTATCTTTGATGAACTTTTCATTAATTTTTATTGGAGCATATCCGATATTTATTACTTTGTGGCAAATTAAATGCACACATTAAAGTCTTTAAAGGTGGTTAAATCATGATTTTTTTTTCATATCAAATCATTTCTAAAAATGAACTCGTAGGAGATATTTACATTAAGCAATTTATTATAAGGAATTTATCAAAACGATGTAATGATTTACAATATTCTTGTGACATATACAAATGAATTGCGCAAAATGGTGCATTATAAAAAAAAAATGGCAACACCAAATCAACACCAACAGAGGAGGTGTTCATTTTTGTGTTCTCAATTTTGTGTTCTCAAAAAATGTTACTTGAGTGTAACAACTTGTGAATTAAAGGTAATATGGCCTAAACAAGTTTCTTAAAAACCTCTTTTATATTTAGCATATAATCATTTCATTTTATATATCATATTTTCCAATATGTATTATCGTATTATACTGAAGGCAATGTACCGATACATGAATCATGTATGTTATGTTTTTCACGGTATAACAACCCTTCAATCTTTAATCATTTTTTATTAGATATAGGGCTTACTCGTCGAATCAACACAATCATTCCTATATAATACGCGAATTAAAAATAAATGAAAAAAACATTAAATTTACGGATGAAAACAAAAATCAATCAGAAAACAAAACACCAAGGGAAAATCAAGTCTTCAAACTGGCATTGAAATTCAATTGGCCTCTCCCACTTATTATGAAAAAGGTAATCTTAATTTACTTCCTATTAATTTAAGTAAAGGATTACTTCATAACAATATAAAAAAAGAAGATTTGGTATGATTGACAATGAGACAACTATCCACAAAAGACCAAAAAGACAGAGAGATTAACAACTATAGGTCACCGTACGGTCTGTCGATGACCCTTTAGACAGCTATTTCTTATGGAAACGTGTCTAATCCATAGACGGGAGTGATATAAGAGAATCCATCAATTCTAAAATCAACATTCAAAACATATATGAGGAGATTATACTAACAACCCTTATCTAACGAATAAATATGAATAAATATGACAACTTATGATGGTTATAGGTGTATTCTTAATGTGTAAGATGTATCAAATATTTTCATGGTCGTAGATATTTTCATACCGGAATAGTCGTCTTATCTGTTTATTTTATTGTTTCATCCTATTCTGGATTGTAACATTTGGACTTAGTGTGAAATGCAATGATTGAAATTATATGTTTGCATTTATAGGACATTCATTTTTAGACAGACACGATCTTGCCAAGTGATTTGTTAAAGGAACTAGACATACGAAACATAGACTTAGTTTTAACATTTGACAACAATATATGGTGTATATTGTGTTGTCATGATTTGTTTCCGTAATTATTCAATATCTCACAATGTTTAGAGTTAACATGGTTAAGGTAGATTTTAAACAAATTGATAATCCAAAAATTACATCTAAATGTTAAAAAACATGTTATGTGTACAATTTGGAAATTAGTATGCGGTTCATTATCACTGAACTAGTATATATTTGTTTAGGGACCAGTTGAAGGACGTCTCCGGGTGCGGGAATTTCTCGCTACATTGAAGACCTGTTGGTGACCTTTTGCTGTTGTTTTTTTCTATGGTCGGGTTGTTGTCTCTTTGGCACATTCCCCATTTCCATTCTCAATTTTATACAACACATGCATTCTCTTACTTTTTTACTTTCTTTTTGGTCACCTTATCAGCTTAAAATTCTTACAATTATTAACCTGTGATATATATATGTGAATGTCCCCGTGGTATGTTTTCTTTCTATTCTAAGAACTTTATGATACAAAGAATTCCTTCCAAGATAAATTGACGTGGGGCGTTTTTATTACATAATATGAAAATAAATCAAATAAGTGCACGTCGGTGTAAACAGCAGTTCGGGAATTAAAATAAAAAAAAAGTGCGCTTCATTGTGAACAGCAGTTCGGGAATTAAACTATAATAGCGCATGGAACATTAATGAGACGTTTAAACAGCAATATCCTATTTTGAATTTTGTGCGAAATCTACTTATCTTAACCCTGGTATTAAATTTGCCTTAACAGCTTTCAAAATCAGTTTTATTTTTGTTTCAAATCGGTCGTTAGAATTCTGATATAATTATAAGTCATGACCAAACTAACATCAACAGAGAAAATACGCTGAAATACACCATGTACTATGAAGAAAATAGGATTACGGTAAATCATAATTTATTTTGTGTGAAATGTCTCCTCTGCGGTCAATATAGATACCATACATTGATAGATTGGTGTTAAAAACCATTCGAAATTTTTATGCTATTTCGTGGCGGTTAGTATGTGTTGTATTTGAAGCCAGAGAGTCCGAAGAGAACCGCCGACCTTTGGTAGAAAAACTGACAATCCTTGTCAAGTAGGATTGGAGTTGAGTTCACGTGTGCCATACTGAACTTGAGAACATGTTTTTTTAATTCGACAGTCCTGCTCGATGGTTTATTATAATATTTCAAAGACTGAATTTATCTGTTGTAAATGCCGATACATGTTTCGACTAGACATTCAATTCCACCAAAATCTCTTTGATACTGGTTTTATGTTTCAAGAGAATAAAGAGATTAAATCGAGTCGGAAACATCCCATTATTTATTTTAAATGGTTTAGTTTCAAAGGCAAAGCTTGTCAGATAAATGTAAAACACATGTGCCTAATGCACTATATGTTGACTATGTGTACGTAAATTAAAAACAAAAAGGTTAGGTCCGTATGCCTTTGGGTAAAACTAAATGGAAACCATATCAACATTGTGTTTTACAACTGCACAACATGCTTAATTCTGCCAACTGGGAACGCAGTTTGTTGATTTTAAGCTTTGGTATGGGTTCGTGTTTTGTCTTGTTCAAATGTATAATGTAATTTGTATATATTTAGATAAAAAATACCGTTGCAACAGGCTTTCGACATCATTAACTTATCATAAATAACATTACTCGTTGGCATTGGTACTTCAACCTTTTTAGAACATACATTTAAATTTATTGAAAAGTATTTTTATAATTTATTCACGGAACACAGTTTCTGTTCATTTTATCATGACTTTGTTTAGTAATATTGTTCTTCGACAATTTCGGCACTTGTACATTGTTAAATAACAACAATAGCGAACTCGGTGAAAATTTAAAACGGAAAATCCCTTAACAAATGGCAAAATCAAAACTCAAACCACCAAACTATTGGAAACAACTTTCTTTTTCTGACTGGGTAGAGGCATTTACATATATGGAAAATAAAACTAGTCAAATCATGGTGATATAGCTAGATAAGCCTCCCACTTGTATGACAGTCACATACATTTACATTGACAATAAAGTGTGATCAAGATACAAGTTTACAATGTCAAACAAGGAAGTACAGTGTCATTGCTTTCTTCCGTAAAAATAATTTGATCTTGATCTTTTCTGATCTATATATTAATTATAAATCCGGTTATTTGTCTTTGCATTTTTATGAATCTTCAATATGTAGCTAACAAATTAAATAGACATTTACATTTCTTGCCTCTAAGACAATATATTGCTATAGTTTTAGTCTGGATTATTTCCTTAACTAACCGAACATGCTAATTTTTCACTAGTCTTTTTAGTATTGTTAACATGATATGAAGTATCAAACATACAACTTTACCATTTTAACATTACATCAGATAATTATGACTTCACATAAGCAATTATAAAAATATAAAGCAACAGAAAACACACTTTACAGATTTGTTTTCGAATGCTATTCTCCAATCAATTGAAAACAAATAATGTATGACGACCTAAAATTTATAACAGCGAAATAATCAAAATAAATCATAATACGTTTTTTGGTGTATCAGCTTTTATCGTTTAATTAGTACCAATCATGTTGAACTAGGGTTATGAATAAAATAATTATTCCTTGACGTTTTTCACCAACAATTTTAATTTGACAAATAACTTCCGGATCTGAGTGATTTATTTAAATCAATAGATATTCAGCATTCCTTTATAAGGTCATTAAATGATTTCACACGCGCAGGTCAAAAATATTCTAATTTTTCACTTAAAGATGAACTTAAGTGAAATTGAAAAAAGTATAGAATTTAAGATTTAAGCTTTAAGTCAAAAGACAATTGAAAAGTAACGGAGCTCCTTTTCGCGATATTTAAAGATTGCGAGAAAGACTGACTTTTACCTTATATTTGCATTAGTTATATTTGGGTCTCAATCAAAAGAACAGAAATCTAGATTTTGCATAAATTGTTGCTGCTGGCCTCATATGAGCTACTAAAGACCTATATGAAAAGACAAATTCGGTGTTATTGGGCAAAATATATTACCCTTTATCGATAAGAAAAAAACCGGAGTAGTACTAACATGTGACAAAAAACTGATAAACCTGACAATGACCTGACCTTAACACCAGGTATGACAGACATTGGTACTATTATGAAATTAAAATAATACCCACAGCATAATTAGTTATCAAAGGTAACAGTCTTATAATAAGATACGCATGTTTCGTCTATACAGGACATATCAGTAACGCTCAGATCAAAATAGTTAGAAAGCCAAACTAGTACAAAGTTCAATAGCATTGATGACTTAAATAACAAAAAGTTGCTCCAAATACGACTAAGGTTATCTATACATGGGATAAGAAAATCCATAAATTATAATCCCAATCATTTGAAGGAATTTTCTTCATTAAGATTCATTATCAATTAACAGTTTTTTATGAAGAATTGTATCAATCAAAACAGATTTAATCAAATATATATAAATGTTAATTCTGTTACAAGCTTTTTCATCTGCATGTGATCGTTATATTCGCAAAAACAAGAAATTCTGTTTATTCGATTCTTCCTTAAATTTCGAGGAAGGTCAACTAAAATAAATATAATTACCGTATTCCGTCTTAACTATTTGAGGCTTTTAGTTAGATGACATAAGCGGTATTATCAACTTAATTTACAGAAACTATCAAAGAGTTGCTACAAAACCAATCAAGTAAATAGAAATAAAACGATAAGTTATTCCATTTGACAACTTCTGACAAGGTTCCTGATTTTGAAAAGTTATAACCAAATGCGAGCCTAAAATGTCCTTGTATATGTTACCGGCATTTTCTATATTTAGGCATTTTGTAAGAAGCCTGATTTTTCAGGCAATTTATAAAATGCTTAACCGTGATCGGCATTATACAAAATGACTAAAATTACAAAGTCATTTTGTAAAATGCCTTACAATTTTGAAACAAAATTCAACGAATTGCCTGTTCAGTTTCAGGCAGTTTGTATAAGAAGGATATATTTGAGATTCATATGCCAAAAGTGGACAATAACACAATATCTTACAAAGAAAACAAATAATTATTCGGTGGAATTAGTTTTTTCTGCAAAAACCAGCTGGAAAGGTTTGTTTGACATATGTTCTTACGAATGACAGTGTTTATTTAACAGGATAAGCTCCCCCTGCTATAGATGCATCATCCGTCATGAACAGATCTACTTCAGTCCGTTAATAGCTAAAACATAAGCCAACAGATCCAAGTCAAACTAATCATGAGAATTTATTTTGCATTTTTTGGGAACGTGTGTGCTTATTACCAATCCCAATGTTGTCGAAGGTTAAGGATTTTATCAGTAGAGGTAATAAAAGAGCTAAATGTGTGATCATACACCTTTCCCTAAATGTGGTCGAAGTGCAAAAACCAGATTTCACGCAAAACAATGTATTTGCAAAAAATCAGGACATATATTGTAATCAATTCTGTCATCCAATGACTTTGAGAAATAATAAATAATTGTCGAGGTGTGGCTTTGCGTGAATTTGGAATAATTCATTAAAAATTGTTCTTGATTATTTATCTCTTCTTTTTCAATCCAGTTATTATCATGAATAAAACTGCTCCGGTGTTTAAAGCTTTCAGATCTTTATTTAGCATTATATTAAAAACAATCAGGTATTTTGTAAAATGCCTTTAAAATTTTCCTGGCATTTTGTAAATTGCCTGGAAAAATTGGTTATTTTGCTTATTATGAAACATTTACTGTGCATGCTCATACAGTGTTTTTCATCAATAATTCATTCAAATCAGTTTGTAATAATCTTCAAGATACGGAAGGTGGTTTGCAATAGACTTTCAAAATATTCAAAGTAAAATATCAATATTCGTCAATAAAATGATATGAACCAAATTTGCAAAATTTCCCTTGATAAGATATAACAGATTAAAATGATATTCTAGTTTTTTATTGTGCATAATAATAGCCTAGCCAGGATAATGATAGAAAAATTGTTTTATCTGATTGTCAGCAGTAAAATTATTGTGATTTTATCTAAATGTTAAAGGGTTAAAAAACAATTCCAGAAACAGCTGAAACTTCCGTAATTTGTCAGGAATTGCTAAGGTGTATTCGATCCCCATATGTGTCATAGATAAGGCCTCAGAAGAAAAACTCTAGACAAATATACCAGGATCAGCTATCCAGACTTAATATGTTTTCACTGACTAACTTTGTGCAGACTTCAATCATTATAGACCTAGTGGATAAGCATCAAGTCCACAGAGTTGAATACAAACTATTTTAAGTAATAGGAAATTTACAAAAACCTCAATGGCAGAACATACCAGAAAGACTTTTAAAACTAACAAGTTGAGAAAAAGACTGACAACGACACAGGTGTGTGATCTCTAGTTTTTCAGATGAGTGAGCAGATGTAATCATGCTGTTCATGGCAAGTAAAATATATCTGAAGATCCACATTCGGTTTCGTCAAAATCATAGAAAAGACGACTCCCTAAAGATCTCATGACGAAAAAGAAAAAAACGTCAGGTCACCGTACGACCTTTGTTAATGAAAGAGACCCATACCACATAGTCCGCTATTAAGGCTCTGAAACAACAAATTTAAACAATTCAAACGATAAATCTAAACTGGTTTACAAAACGATTAAAGAAAAACAAACATGAAATACGTATAATGTTTTCAGTAAAATTCTTAAACAAAACATGAGGGGAAAAAACATGCTAAGAATCTATGCTATTTTCAATATAAAAACGGATTGACGTTTTGCTTTTAATCCAATAACGAGTTTCAAGACTATCAGACATCTCAAATTCCTTTTCAAAACACATAAACAATATTTTCTATTGATTGCAAACTAATTTTTTAAATAAAGATAGCACCTCATGCTTCAAGAGCGCTCAAAGCGCATTTTGGATTAACCTTAGTCAGAATTATTTATGCCATTGTAGCTGTAAACGGTGATCATCGGCAATGTATACGTACGGAAGAAGCTACATTTTTGTAAATGACCAAAGGGAAACCAAACAAATAGCTAAACAAATAAGGTCAACTTTGCCTGGAAGAAAGCCTCAAGAAAGCTAGGATGCCTATATATTCAATGATAGATTTTGTTTAAACTTAAACTTTTGTAAAAGACTTCTGGATCAATGTAATCAAAAAAATATTCAATAAAAAACGGAGGGCCACGAACCTTGTTTTGTCGTTAAAAGCCATTGCAATTAACGCATTCACAGCTATCTAATATTGGTTATATGGAGGGATTTATCTTTATCGAGAAAAAAATAAACGATAGTTTTCAAGTCTTGAAGTATTCTATTGTAATTGAATAATATTTGGTAAATATTTTTTAGCCAAATATTAATTTTTGCAACATTTCCAGAAGAGATGCTTAGAAATAAAAAAGAGATGTACCTTTTTACTTATCATACATCTGACACTACAAGATAGATTTCCCAAACAAAGCAAGCCGTTTTTGTAGTTTTTAGATGTTGTCCGTTGGATTTTAGAATTGAATACCCAAAATATTTCAAATTTATCAACAGAAATTGTAACACCAAGTATTTCAGTACCAAAAGCGTACTATTTTTTTTTCCTGAAATAACAGTTCTAGAGATTCAATGGACTGAGGAAGAACTCAATGTAGTAAAATAGCAGCTGTCAAAAACCACCGCTTCGTACTATTTGTGTTTTTTTCTGTGGATAGACTTGTACTAGAAAACAAAAAGAGAAATGAATACTAAAAATATCAGTTCTAGAGAACAAGTTATAGTACTAGAGAACCTCAAAGAGGAAGACCACGTTATTTTGTATAGAATATCTACAATAATTAATCAAACAGTTCTAACATATTAATTAACTTAACAATGAAGCGACTTGGTTCTTTGTCAGCATTATGAAAGACAGACATACGTTTTTTTATCAATAAGACAGCGCTCTTAGGGTTTCGTTTCATTTTTGTTCAATTAGCGATAATTACATGGAAATAAACCTAACGCAATACCCAATTCCAAATAAGATCAACTATACCAGAAAGAGTTGAAACCTTTACTTTTCTTTAATATAGTATAATTTATCCATCAAATAAAGATAATATGAACTGTATTAAAGGTAGTTGATTTCACTTTTACTATTAAATTACACTGAGTTTAGTTGGATTATCTGTTTTCCGATATGTACACCAGAAAGAGTTAGAAGATAACAAAGGAAGATTCAGAATTCTTTCGTCGGCGAGAGGCGACACAATCATAGCAAACAAATACCCGCTTCATTGTAATCAATCCCAGAGAGGATCATACTAAACGAGCTCTTCAGAAAACGTGTACAAGTTCAATAAACAGTACTACTACTTGTTATAAAAAATATACTGATTTTCCGTCAAGTGAAAGTAATACAATCCGTCTTCGTTGACAATTGATAATTCTCTCATAACGAAGCTATTAATTATTTGAACGCCTTCGCCTCAAACAAAATCAATAAGTTTGACTGTTTTCTATATTCTTTGAAGGTTGAAATAAAATGATAACTGGAACTAAGTGCCAGAAAGGGTCCGAATGAATTGGTTATCAATAAATGCTGACAATATCGTTGTCATTCAAACTCTTTTCTTCTGGGTTATTCTCCGGAAAAGCAATTTCCACTTGTTTTGGTTCCAAAAGATATATAGTTTCGTGTGTTAGTACTATATAAAAGAGGTGTTGAAGCAATAGACTTAATAGAATTTCTTATCGATCCGGACTAGCAATCTCAAAAAGAGTTTGAAAATAATTATTTCATCCTTTTTAACGACTTTGTTTAGAGAAAATCTGCCTTCAGACAGAAGAGTTTATGAATTTTTATTTTGTAAAATTTTGTGCGAATATAATAATATAATTATAATGATTAAAAGAAAGTATCATACTAATGATGATAATAACAATTACAATTTTATGATTATTATAATCAGTACTATTTTATAAATTATAAAAGAAGATTGCAAAGAGAGTTTTAAACGTCTCGAGATAATGAATATCAGCACGAAATAAAATTCTGATAATAAGCTTTAATGTGAAAGGGTAAAGAAACAATTTCACAGACTATGTAGATTTCCGTAATGTTTTATATTGTTCGTAGGAGAATTCATTCACCATATATCATTGATACGCCATCTTCTTTCTTATATAAGAAAAAAAAAATGAACCTTTCCATACGTTAAAATCTAAATAGACCCTCACGTGCCTATAAATGTATTCTGAAAAGGTTTCCTATTAAAGATCTAATCACCGCTATTTCAATCAGTCAATGTTATCTGTAAATAATTACATTAGATGTATGTTTCATTATTATACGTTATTCTGATTGGCTAACTAGCAATCTCGTGATATTCCTTAATCAATTGCATTACACAATGCAACTGTTCATTCATGATGACACGAGGTCCCACAATAAAGTGCACAGGTAAATGAAATAAAAACTTGATAAAAGGCGTGTTTTCATGATCCTATAAGTAAAAATGTAATTATAAGTATTGAATGCTTTTTTTTGTAAAAGCGTTGACCGTGTGCACATGTTTAGTATGAAGGGCTTCCGCGCTTCATACAAAATGTACTTCGGTCAACGCTTTTACACCCCAATAAATTTACAAAAAAGAGCATTCAATTCTTAAATAATAAAGTATCAGAACATCAACTATTGACTTCCTTTTATCAATTTACATTAATATTGTATAAGACATAGCGAAAGAGACAATTACTACTTTTTAATTAGTTATATTATCTTGCACTGTCTCAACAAAGAGTGTACGGAAGCACATCAATTTAATTAAAATTAGTTCTCCGCAATTGCTCCGTATTTACGTTGGCCCTTTAAATGTCGCACCTGGGCGAGCAGAAAGTGCGGAGACCTATCTTTCAGTTAATAATAGTGGAAATTTAAAGCACTTAGTTAGGAAAATGTTTTTCACTTATTACAGTCTTTATATAAACGATCAGAGATGTTGGTTTTAATAAGACAGCAATCCAACGAAATGACAAAAACAATATCTTCTGGGCTTTTTATATATGGGCTTTAACAATAGACACAAATATCTTAGCAATATCCCAATATATCTAGCACTAAATTAGTCCGGGTCTAGACCATGTATTTAGACTCCCTAAAAATGAGCACTTTAAGTTTACTGATACATGTACATAATATAGGGCCTTTTACCAAGGACAAATGAATGCGTTTATTTCAGGGCCTTTTACCAAGGACAAATGAATGCGTTTATTTCAGGGCCTTTTACCAAGGACAAATGAATGCGTTTATTTCAGGGCCTTTTACCAAGGACAAATGAATGCGTTTATTTCAGGGCCTTTTACCAAGGACAAATGAATGCGTTTATTTCAGGGCCTTCTACCAAGGACAAATGAATGCGTTTATTTCAGGGCCTTTTACCAAGGACAAATGAATGCGTTTATTTCAGGGCCTTTTACCAAGGACAAATGAATGCGTTTATTTAAGTTATACGGGTCTTACAGGTGTGTTCAGAAAAACGTCTTTGTTGAATTTTTGGTATCTAGACATAGTCTAACGGTAATATTTCAAATAAAGTTATTTTTTTTAATTTTTAATGTTTTACGTTATTGATATTTGGTTTCTATTCACGTGTAGACGTAGACAGTACATTGTTTAACCACATTTTTTACATGTACATGTGTCTTGCAAAAATTAACGTACAATACTAGCTATTTCGTACTTCACAGATACTTTAAATATGCGACTCCATCAGAGAAACAAATTAGCTTGAAACAGTTTTTCAAGCTTTACAATTAATTTGTATACTAGAATTTTGTTGAATATTATTAACAAGAACTCGAAGAATATGTATCGTATTCGCGATCGTGTGTAAAATAAACTAGTAAAGACAAGATGTACGTAGTACGTTGACAGTAAATTTGAAGTGCGGATAGTACTAATAACTACATCTCCTCATAAAGTAGGCCTTTTATTCTCAAGCTCATGCAACATAAAAAGTATACGATGAACAACATTTTTCATTATTATAAAAAAAAAAGTTATTTAAGTTACCCGGATTATGATTTAATACACCGGACGCGCGTTTCGTCTACATACAATTTTTGTACAACTCATCAGTGACGCTCAGATCAAAATAGTTATAAAACCAAACAAGTTTACGTTAAAGATGAAGGTATTAAAGTTGAAGAGGAAGATAAATAAACTTGAAGTACGAGAAGTATTGATAAACAAAGTGCTGATACAGAGAATGCGGTATCTATAACAATAACGTGCCTCATTAATTAAGACATTTATTGGTATGTTGATTAAATTACCAATGCATCAAGAATTAACTATCTATTAATTGCTTTATCTTTGACTTTGATAGAAATTAGCATCTTCTTCTAGATTACTATTATTCCATATCATATACAAACTATACGTTAATATAACCTCAACAATGGATGCCAATTGTTAAGGTCAAACAGATACACTTGTGTATGCATGTCTGTTTCCTTATTGTCGCAAATATATTTCTCCTTAAAACGGGAATTTAGTAATAATTCTGGGTGCAGTATATATTGCTTTTAAATGTAGGTATACTTGTCTAAAAAACGAGACGTCGTATAATTGCCAATAAGATGGCTATTTCTACCTCTGTTCTAATGAAGTGGACGGAAGCAATTATATGCAACCATGTTGCCTTCAACAATGACGCAAAATACCTACCGAATGATCGGTATATATTAAGAAGCACTGACATGAAAAATCCGAAACAAGTCTAACGAAAAAAGGTAACGGCATAATTTAATAGAATCCACGGGTGATAAATAAAAAATGTATAACACATGAACTAAGGACAGCCACAAGACAAGCACATAAAAATGGGTTAAACAATATTGGTGAGCGCTGTGCATGTTTTTTTTAATACTTGCTATACATTAATCTTGTTTTTTTTACTTTAACCATTTGATTAATCTCTATCTAATGTAGAAAATTGTTGAAAACAAATTGAAAGTAAGATAAAGTTTTTAACCTTTTTTCAGTAGGATTTCAACACCTTTTGGATTTTAAACTTGTCAATGAAAAAACAAAAACCGGGGGCCTGTTTATCGAAGCTCTCTTAGGATTAGGACGTGTCCTAAGACCAATTTACGACATATCTTAGTCCTAAATGGGTTTATCAAACATGTTGCAACTTAGGAAAATCCTAGGAATTGTCCTAACTTTAGGATACCAATTTAGGTGTCTTAAGATGGTCTTAGGATGGTCCTAACTTTAGGATATATTTAGGATGGTTATTTAGTAAACAAATACGGCCGGTTTTGGTTTCATTTAATTCTTATGGCGGGGGAAAACGGGGGGGGGGGGGGGGGCGGGGGGATCAAAAATATTGCAAAATTATATATGATTTTTTTTATAATCTCTGTCCTTCCTTTTTATTTTTCCCTCTTTTCATCCTACCTTTTTTATTAGTTTATTCTGACTTTTTTAACATGAATTGTCATCCCCCTTTTTTTGCAAATTTGCTCATCCTGGGTTTTTTTATTCCAAACTCCTGTCTTGCTTTTCTGAAATAACATCTTAGCACCACCTCCCCCTCCTAAAAAATCAAATGGTATCTCCTTACATGATGCTGATGCATATTACATCCAAATCCCCCTTTTCAGCACCTTTGGTTGCAACATTTGACAATTTATCAAAAAAGCTTAGTTTTACTCTATTTCCAAGTCTGTTGTTTTGTCCGTAAAATTCGAATTTCGGCTCTTGCTCAAATACACACGTAATAAAATAGTTGAAGTTATCAGTATTTATATGAAAAATGCACGAGATTTGCCTTTGGACTCAGTTTAAGTATTAAACCGTGACACTTCGAATTCAGCTCACTCAATGCATATAGTGATTTTTCCTATTACATATTTTATTTTAACTTTTTACAATTAGTTTGTTTAATTCTTATATAAAACTTAATTATATTATTTGTCTTATGTTTTGTTTCATAAAGTTTAAATACATACAATTACAATATATAAGTTATTTATAACCTTTAATTTTAAACTAATAATTATTTTATAATTATTAATCTTTTTTTTACTTATAGTAATTGGTTAAATTTGATACATTGATTTCATTTTTAATTTGCTTTTTGTTTTATGTCAATACTTAGGACAGCAGTTAGGACGTCCTAGCTAAGATAATCCTAAGATATTAGCTTCGATGTGCATGCTGAGACGTGTCGTAAGTCAGTCCTAACTTTATCCTAACTTCTGTCCTAAGAAATTCTTAGGACCGATCTTAGGACAGTTTCGATAAACAGGCCCCCGGGTTAATTGATTTTACACTTTGTTTATAAAGAAAATCTTTGACAAATTGTTTTGTTAATAGCCATCGACTTTGTTTTGGATGTTCTTGTCATTTTAGTAACGTTTAACGTATTTAGTGTTAGGTGAAATAATTAAACGAGATTATTTTAATGTTCAAATTGTAATTCTCGAGCAAACTGCTATTAACAGTCTCTAAATAGAAAGCATGGAACTGATTACTTGATATTAGCATACTAACATTTATATTTTACGATTCGATAAACTTAAGAAGAAATAAACAATTCACTTAAAATCATTCTACATTCTGGTTGATCTGAGAAATTAACAGTCAATAAAACAACTATCCACCAGAGTGTATTACTCTAAAACATAGATTTCACTCTTATTTATTGCGTGTTATTATAATACTCTAAAACATAGATTTCACTCTTATTTATTGCGTGTTATTATAATACTCTAAAACATAGATTTCACTCTGATTTATTGCGTGTTATTAAAGATTCACGTTTCGTGCGCAGAGCGAGATCGGTATCACGACTTTCCAATAATATTTTTGTTAAGTGAAAATTTTACTAAAAACAATTATTTTACTGCATTGAATTTCAAATTACTTTTAGAACAACATGTTTTATATTTGATTATTAGAAGATTATATCATCTATGGATTTGAACATTATATTTAAGAGATGTTGATTTGTAAACAACACGTGCCCCTTGATAATTATATACTTTAATGCACGATAAAGCAATACAAGAACTGATTTCTAGTTAAATATGCATGTAATGTGTTATTAACGCCGTATACGGCAAACAAATTATAAGCAATAAAACATCCTCTGGACAAATTACTGGCTATAAATGTTATATATTGCTTTCGTTTTTCCACGGCTACACAGCTCCAATACCGAATACAATTACTCCAATTTACTGTACTGTGAAATTAAGGACGATAATTTGACATTTCCTTACAGATATATTTGTTAATTTACTGTTTTATTTGCCAGCAACTGAAATTCAAGCAGAGAAATAAAATATTTCTGACATCACAGAAAGTCAATGGTCACTGTTCGAAGTAAAAAATCATCATGGAAAGGAAACAAACAAATACAGCTTTTAATTCATTTCTGACATCATGACAAGGCAATGGTAATAGTAAAAACAAATCGTAAACGAAATCAAAGTATTATAGCATATAGCTCAAATATCTTCCGACTTATATTCTATAATTATAGTAATAGATTTTATTGTATCGAGTCTGAATACGGTAGATTACAAGTGCTTTCATGTTTTCAATCCATACTTTAAATTATCCAGTTCCATTTCTCAAAATCGTTACATCCAATAGATGTCTTTGTTAAAAAAAACTTTATATCGAATTTCAAATACCGCAAGATTATTTTTTAATTACGATGTCGGCTTTAAATCCACCTCTGCTATAATTATACAACTATTTCTCTCTTGTTCTTTTAAATGACAATATATATGTTGGTCAAATATAATTATAATAGGTGTCAGTTACAGGGAAAACGGTAGACTAAGTATTTAATTTTCCCAGCATTAGGTTGGCCTTTTGTGTACCCAAGACAGGGCGTAGGAAGTCAACTTAAGAGCGCTGTGATTGGATGTAAGGGTACAATATATTTTTTATTTATCTATGAATAACTGCAGTGTGTATATTTACAATATAAATTTTGAAACCTATTGAAACATTTTCTAGAGAATTATTCGAAAAGACTTGCAAAATTTCATAAATTTGGTGCAAAATGACGGTGGGCATGGATAACATAAACAAGCTCCGTTGGAAGTTGGTCATAATACTATTTGACTTTAATTTTTAAAACACAATAATAAAGTACTAACACAACATATAACAGTTTTATCCAGGTTTTTATCTTAAAAAGTGGTAAATTTAGAAAATGTTAATATTGTCGCCTATGGCAGAATAAATAGTACCGTTTTCCCTACAGCACTGAAATTTAATTTTGTAAATGCTAGGTATATACAATACAGGTATGACTTTGAACTGACTCCGAACACGAAAAAAAGCAAACTAAACAGGTAAACAGGGGTCGGGATCGGTGTCTTTTATTTCTTTATTACTTGTTTTTATAAAAAAAAATCTATTGTAGTCTCGTCGGTCTTATGTCCAATTAATAGTTATCAAAGGTACCAGGCTTAATATTTAATACACCAGACGCTCGTTTCGTCTACATAAAACTCACCAGAGTCGCTCAGATCTAATAGTTGGAAAGACAAAACAAGTATAAAGGTGAATAGCATTGAGGACCCAAAATTACAAAACATGTGCCAAATACGGCTAGTTAGGTAATCTATGCCTGTGGTTGGAACATCCTTATTGATTCGAATAGTTCATACTTTTGCAAATAATTAAATAAAAATCAATTGTGAAAGGTGTATCCTTGATTCTTGATTAAAAACTAGGTGTATATGCAATGAAACTGTCCGAAACATAATGTTGTATGGTTTGTTTCTGCGTCTGATGGATCTCCGGTGAGCTTTCGTCTATTGACACAAATTATATAGATATTTAAGAATGGTCTCTTTTGAAATAGATAGCCACAGGTTGTTCCTTGTCAGAATACATTGTGCAGTTCTAAAATTAAAGATGTCTGCTAGATCAAAGTTACCATTATACTTTTAGAGTAATTCGAACATTTAAAAAAACAAATTGACCGAGTACCAGTTGGACAGTTGACCAGTTTGCATACATTGTTTTTGAAAGGTTTGACCTTGAGCTTCCCTAACGTCGGTATTCTCAGACTAGACAGACGAGATGTGTAGATTCACAAACAACAATGCCTCCCCTTCTTTGTTACTGGCACGTTACAGGTGTTTAATGGGTGAAGAAATGTTGATTAAAATCCATACACATATGCCCAAAAATACTTGTCTCTTGATTCATTAGTCTAATTTAAAATATAAACAAAGTTCGTTTTTCTGAATATTTAGTGCATATGGGTAATTTTAAAAGCACACACCGATTGCAATATATATTTAAATGTGATGTTAAGTAGCAGAACAGAATTAGATATTACATAAAAGAATCCATTCTACCATTGGTGTGCCAATGTTATACCAGAGATCCGCCAGATACAATGTATGTAGCAGACGACTATTTTCTGCATTATATTTCCAAAACAGTCAACGCTAAGAAACTTCTGTGTTTCGTCTATTTAACTTCATTTCTGTCTAAAAATTTGAAAATATGCGCACGAGAAAAACTTTTTTCCGAGAAACTTCATCAAAGTTAAGTTTTTTATTGCGTTACATGTTCGTTGTTTATTCATATAATTATATTATAATCATTCAATGGGGTTAACAGTATTTTCGCAGTTTATAAAACATTAAACCTTACATAACATCTTAATTTAATCCCCCTTTTCTAAACTTTAATTAGAATCATTTACCAAAAAATAGATTAAAAAAGGAAATGAATGAGAAAAAAAACATAGAAAAAAAAAACACAGAAAAACATAGAAACCCACCAACAAAACACAGACCCCCCCTTTTTTTTAAAAAAACCAACAAAAAAAAAACAAAAAACAACAAAAAACATCCAAAAACAAGCAAATACAGGAAATAAAGAAAAGGCAGTCACCATCAACTTTACTTAACTTAACTAAATATACGAAGTCAGTCTGTTAATACATGTATTAAGTTTCACCTGACGTTATTAATGTGTTTAAGGAAAATCTAGTTTAATTAGAATTTTTTAACGTTTTTACTGTGTAAGATGCGATAACTATTTTAAAGTATAATTGATAAATAACCTTATGTCTAACTATGTATTTTTTTGCAATTAAAAGCAATTTTCCTTGGTTAACTTAAGCAGATGTTACATGTTGACCAAAGAGATAATAAGGACAATATGCCGTTTACATGTACTTTTCATCGTAGTTTACTTTATTCGATTGAAATTTATAGATGAGTCGACTATACTCTGCTTCTGACGGCAGACAACAGAATGTGTTGTCATGTCCCTGTCAGTAAGGTCGGACCGGCACCGAAACGACGTCAATAATAGCTAAATAAAAATTGACTTATAGACGACATGCAATCCAATCGTGCACTTGTCCGCATATTTTCTATGGCACAGTGTTAATGTTAGTACATGTATGTCACAGTAACAACCGATTGTTAAATGACGCAGTTTAAACCGATCGAACGCGAGTTTGCCGATGTAATACAATCATAAATAAAACAACTCGAGATTGCTGTAAAAGATGCCGTAGCACAATATTTTCTGATCCAAATGAACAAAAAATCAGCCGAATAAACAGAGAGAACAAAAAACTAACCATAAATACCAGGATAACATTTTCTCCGCCAGACACGAGTTTTGTCTACTGAAAGCTCATCAGTAAAGCTCGACTAAATAAAACACACACACACACACAAAATAAATTAACAAATAAAATACGAAGTTGAAGCAGATAACAGCCGAAACCAAGAAATTCCCGCATATGAAGGCATCAGCTAGTCCTTAGACAAAAATCTGTACTAGTTTAGTGAAAATGGATGTCATACTAAATTCCAAAACATATAAATGAAGTAAAAACATACAAGACTACTAAGGCTACGGTTATCTAAGTTGAAGAACTATGGTAGAATTGACTTTTCCCGTCTGGCAGTTATACCTGTTCTTATTTTGTCCATTGACTTTGTTATATATGTATCTATATACATGCACTCACACGTCAGATTAGGACGTTTATCTCTACACATACACGCTTAAAGAATAATTTTAACAACTCTTATTAAGTTCGTATAATCTTTTAGAAAGAGAAAGCCTATATCCTTATCTAACATTCTTTCGTATTCCAATAGTTTTCCGACCTTAAACACGATCAACAAATTATACAAAACCTGCCTCTTGTAATTATAATTGATTTGATCTTACATCTAGTCTATGTGAAATATTTCCCACTGGATACACTTAATGAATGAATGCACTAGATAAAATACTTGCAGATGTGGAATCATGAATAAGGGACCTTGACGGACATATTCGCCAGCTAAGGACCACTTCCGGGTGCGGGATTTTCTCGCTGCGTTGGAGACACATTTGTGACCTTCGGCTATTGGTTGCTGTTTGATCGGGTAGTTGTCTCTTTTACATATTCCCAATTTTATTTTAAATTTTTATTTAGTATAAGATGACCACCACACCAACATTGAGTTGGCGTGCATTTACGCTACTTCTCTGATTTACAATTATACAAAATCAATCGTCAACTAGTCATGTAGGAATTGTTCGAAAAGATAACATTTAAACTAGCAAATAACAAGAGGTGCTGGTTTTGTTATTGTCGATTAGAATATTTTATATTTCCTGTATTTACGAAGTATGATAATGCTATTGGTTTCCAATGCATTCATGAATGCAAAGAATACAAATATGCCAGAGAGCAAAATTCGAATCTTATTAATTCCATAGTAGCTAACATTTGGAAATAAACAAGTATAACGGGAAGAAATATGCAAACTCGTTGGTACTTTTTGGCAGACCGTAACAAACAAAAAGTTTAAGCCCCTTGATATCTCATACATGTACATGTATATAATTATACGCTTTGATTTTGAAGATGCAGTATTATCTTGTTTATTCAGTAATTGGTATTTAAATTACTGTTTTTCATAAATTTTACAATTGTCCCACCTTTCTAAACCCCTCCCCTGTAAATATGAAACCAAATGATATAGCTTTTGAATTATTCATGTTTATCTGTGTTACAGTTTTTTTGTTTTTTTTTTATAAATGTTTCTAATTTTAGATGAACATAATATTCAGAAACAAAATGAATTTTAGGTGATATAAAGTTTTCGTTATCTGCCTAATCAACATCGTTCTGTTTCAACAGTATAATTTAGTATTTTGGTATCTCAACATATGACTTTTAACAGCAAAATAGGATGTTTTCTGTCTAGTTACAAGTAAAGTAAAAAAAGGTAGAAAACACTTAAAAAAATTAAATAACTAAAACCTGAGCAGCAAGAACCGAACTAAAAACCGCAAAGGTGTGGGTCGGAATGTTTGATCCAACTCCACATGTGGCACCAGTCGGGTGGCTTATGAAAGGGGTAAACTAGATCATTATCCTGTCTTGTCTACGTATTAGCCTCCTTTAATTAGGAGCACCACCATGAGTTATAGCGTATAAAGGAGGACATTTTGAGCCTGTATCGGTACAGATTAATGCTAGCATTATCATAATGGAGTCCTGTGTTATACGTAAATGATACGACAACTCAACGACAGAACAAAATTAAAAGAAAATCATCTTACAATAAGCTTTCAATCTCATTGAACCAAGAATAAATTAAATGAAAATTAAACAAATGTTTCCCACCAAATCCAAAATTCCGAAAACGAACCACGCGTTGATTTATATAGGATTAAACGCCTTTTTTTTAAGAAATTTATTTGTGTATAAGCTCGACCTATTCACTCACAAACACGTTTGAAGGACTTTTATGATATATTTTTCTGAGTGATTTGGTCCAGTTTATACACCAATAAATTCCTTTAAAAAGACGTTAATCCTTATAATTCTTTAAAATTGGAGACAAGGAATATATATTTTTCTACACTCCTAACCTCAATCACACGTAAATTGTATATTTGTGTCATTGAGTTAGCACGGCGCATGCATATATTTGTTGGTGAACGCAAAAATATTTATTTTCAACGTCGAGCCGGATAGTCTTCTTATCAACGCCATCTTGTTTACACAAATTACAAAAAATAACTCGGTCAACCTCGTCTATCGAAAAATAAATAACGCCAAGAGCCATTACCAGAAATCGTCTCGACCAATCATGTGAACGCATTTCCTAATATGCAAATCAAATAAGAATTATATAAAAATAATCAACAGGTCAGAAAAAGGATAAATCGTGTAAAAAATAGAGAAACATGTTTATTAGCTGTTAGGGAGTCATGATATCGCTTAACGTTGTGGTAACTGCAAAACAAGTGAGACAAACTTTCAATAATTTTATTATTTCTTTTGTTCATTATAACACTATTTGTTTGCCCGTTAAACTTTGTGGATATTAAACGGCGTCTGTTTTCTTTAATGCACGTAATTTTAAGTATGTTGTCGACATTAAGCAACAAGTTCCAACCTTTGTGACTTTTAGACGAAGAAAGTTTTGCAGTGTTGATTCGTCTTTAAAAGCTTCGTAAAGTGCGTGTTTGATTTACAGTACTTTTCGTTAAAGTTGCTACCGTTGAAATAAGTGAATATAAAAAAGAAGATGTGGTATGATTGCCAATGAGACAACTATCCACAAAAGACCAAAATGACACAGACATTAACAACTATAGGTCACCGTACGGCCATCAACAATGAGCAAAACCCATACCGCATAGTCAGCTATAAAAGGCCCCGATAAGACAATGTAAAACAATTCAAACGAGAAAACTAACGGCCTTATTTACGTAAAAAAAATGAACGAAAAAAAAAAACAAATATGTAACACATAAACAAACGACAACCACTAAATTACAGGCTCCTGACTTGGGTCAGGCACATAAAAAATAATGTGGCGGGGTTAAACAAGTTAGAAGCATTTTCTTAATATTTCTGGAGTAATTTAAGCTTCTCCTTCTCTGTTACTGGAACTAACAATGATATGAACGATGCATTAATCTAGATCAACTACTCAACCTAAATATTCGATAACGGACAGGATATAAGGAAACATACAAGAAAGGCAAACATTTATATTATATCTATTGCATGCATGTTTACCTATAACATGTATTAAATAAAATACATTTCCAGTATTAGATATTAATCAACAATGAACAGCAGGAAATCGGATCAAACATAATCCCTGATTTCAATCTTTCAAGAAATTTCAAGGCCATATACGAGCATAAATAAAAATAACAAGAATGAGTCCATAGAACACGGATGCCACACTTATACTATTATATTCTTCGTTAAGTTGACCGTGGAATTGGGGTTAAACCTCTAGTTTGTCATTAAAATTAGAAATATCATATAATAGGAAACATGTGTACTGAGTTTCAAATTCATCAAAAACTACCTTGACCAAAACATTTAACCAAAATCTTTAACTTGAAGCAGGACTGACGGCTAAACCAACGAACGAACGAACGGATGGACGGACGGACGCACAGACCGAAAAACATAATGTCAATAAATGGGGAATAAAAGGGAGCAAAGGGAATGGGAGTGAGGGGGAATGCAGAATATATAGGACACATATATGCATACACACACACGCACGGATTATAACTTACCTGGTAAAAGAAGATAGAACTAGAGTTAGAGGAAGTATTATCCCAAACTAATGTCTGCTTAGGAGCAAGCAAAGTTGTTGTATTTTCCATGTCGCTCTTCCTTTGTCCTTAAATAATCACTACAATTCGCTCCGAAGATGAAAATTAAATTAATGCTAGTCCGTTATATATACCATCTGTTGTATCTAAGTTACCTCAGACGAAATACCATTTATTTGTTAAATCCAAAATCACTGACAATTCTTAAAATTTTGTTCTCTGCACAATTCTTCAATTTGTTTGATTTTATATGTCGGTTGCTCTTAGGTCGAACTCTAAGTTTTACCAGATTTTGTTTCTATTTTATTGTTTTTAATCAAATGAAATCACAGTTATAACTTAACTATACATTTCAATTCGTAAAAGTATTTGTACTCAATATTATAAACGATAACAGTATTTAACAGTAGTCGACC
Source organism: Mytilus edulis (assembly GCA_019925275.1). Taxonomy (NCBI): domain Eukaryota; kingdom Metazoa; phylum Mollusca; class Bivalvia; order Mytilida; family Mytilidae; genus Mytilus; species Mytilus edulis. Next base: position 83,553,960 of record CM034358.1, on the reverse strand, counting down.
ATAGTCAGTTCATCATATCGACAGGACTGAACTCTCGCGTGGTTTGCTACAGTGACATTGTCCTCTAAAACAGAAAATTAGATGTAAAATTGTATTTCTCTTCTTCACCAGATGTCAATCAGACAGTCTTTGTACGCCTCTGACATCACATGATTGGTTCTTTAAGAATTTTATTCCGCGAAATCATATCAAATGTTGATTCTAATTAATCACGAAGCGATACATAGTTTTCACTAATATTCATCATGGGTAAACACTGAACAATAAATACATAGTTAATTAAATTATAAGGATTAATACACAGGTGTACGTTACTGATGTCGATATTGATAATTATTACTTATGTACTGCCCATACGGGATCAGTTAGGTCTGATGTAAAATACTTATACTAAACGGAATATTGAAATCTATATCAATTTAAGAACAAATCTATCGTTGTTCATAAAGATGCTGTCACATGCTTGATTTATATATATATATGTAACGATTAAGTAGAAATACAATAGATGTTCTTTTCTAAAATTTCCAAATTGGCAAATTAATACAAAATTTATAACAGACACCAGCTTGTACAAGACGTGCACTCATTATTACATTTGCGTTGTACATATTGATATGTTCAAGTTTGTATTCTAAATATATATGTATATAATAGCCATACAAATTTAAATTAGACGATAGTTTGCATGAGACATGCTATTATTGTCATGTTTGCGTAGGATATATACATTGTGCATATGAAAAATGGTTCTTGGTAATAAAATAATTTATTTTTTTAGATTCGAATATTTTTTGTTTGACGAGTGCACATACACGTGGCTGTACGGTCATGTATGACAAACGAACATAACATTTAGAATGGAAACGGGGAATGTGTCCAAGGTAGTACTAAAGGGACAACTATCTGACCAAAGAGAAGAATACAGCCCAAGGCCATCAAATTGAATGGGGTTTTAATACAGCGAGAAAATGGTCACGCGGAGGCGGGCGTCAGCTGTTAAAATGTTTTAATGTAAATAAAATGTCTTTTTTAATTACTAAAAATGACTAATTTTGTTTCTGTCGAATATTATATATCAATATTGTTTGTATTAATCTATAAGTAATCGAAGGATTTAATATATATCTAACACAATAAATAGCTCTATAGCAAGAAATATTAGAACCTTTTAATTAAATTTTATATATTTAGATACGTATATACAGTGTGTACAAAACAAAGACAGTTATATCAAACCTCGGGTAACAGAAAATAATATAATATCACGAGTAATGAAATCCTAATTGAAGGTCAACAACATTTTATAAAATAATGAATAGGGAAAGAAAATGTCAACGCGTAAATGTAGAAGCAGAATTGCCGTGCCTTTGCATGTTTTGTTCGAGTATTTGGATTTATCAGTGCCAAACATAAATCATTTACATTTAAGTAGACATGTTACGAAAAGGTATATTCTCGACGTTGAGGTTGACAAATTAAACTTTAAATGTGGGGACTATGTCAAAACATTGATTATCGAGTAAAACCGGCAAAATTCAATTTGAGTGATGTTAACCAGGTATCCTGCACAATTTTTGTTCATAAGAAATACAAGAAATATAGTATAATCATTTTCTGATATCATTGCTTGTGGTTATAGAATTGGTGAGGTGAACGAGTTTGCGAGGAAAACCGTCCGGAAAGTGGACGATTTTTTTTATTATGCACTTCTGAACAAAATTAAATAATAAGCCAGTTTGATTTTTACTTTTTAAATTAGAATATCAATCTGTCAATCCACCACTGACCCTCGTCCTGAAAATGCATGAACTATTTGTCACTGCACGTAAGACAATCAACATTCAATCAATCTCTGCATATCCGCACAGAGCTCTACTATACAGTCTGTTTGATTTTTTGGGGAAGTCTCAATACTAGGCTTATGTCTCTGTCCCGAATCAGGAGCCTGTACTTCATTGGTTGTCGTTTGTTTATGTGTTACAATTTTGTTTTTCGTTCATTTTTTATAAAAATAAATCCGTTAGTTTTCTCGTTTGAATTGTTTTACGTTGTTATTCATGGTCCTTTTATAGCTGACTATGCGGTATGGGCTTTGCTCATTGTTGAAGGCCGTTCGGTTATCTATAGTTGTTGATTTCTGTGTCATTTTGGTCTCCAGTGGAGAGTTGTCTTATTGGTTATCATAACACATCTTTCTTTATATTTACAGTGACTTAAGCGTGTTATAGCGTGTTCCAGGAACGGAAATTGCAAGATTGTTGCTTACATTATATTATTTCTGCTCTTGTTCTATACACGACGCTCAAAGTTTATGTCATAAAAAGAGAATACTGAACGGGGAACGAATCGCGGTATATTTATTTGACCTAAATTGGAAAAATCCCGGGGAAACTAATGTCAAACCTGGCCGATTAAAAAACACCCAGTAAATTAATCTTTGAGCATCATCCTGCTGTGCTAGGAAACTGCGATGATTCATATTGTCCACAAACTACTGCATACATATGCAATGTCGGTATTTTGGGCAAAGTTGTGCCCGAGGCTTCGTGTCTTGTCTGAAAATGGCACGGTAATTGCTGTCCCTTACGCTTCTGGCATTTTATGCCACTCCTCCATGTATTTGACATAGAATCATTATCTAAGTTTAAAAAACAGATTATTGTATATGAAATCATTTCCAACAATTATAAGGGCAACTGGGGCCCTACAGTTTTATTACTCAAAACGGAAACCCTCTTCTTCTGTTCGCCTGCATCCCCACCCTTCCGCCAGTAAAATTTCTTAATATTGTTTGAGTCGGTTCTACATTGAATACAACCCGTCCTAAATTTCTGACTACTGACTTCGAAAAAATTGAACAAAAAATCAAATTACTTTAATTTCAAAGAATTGGCGCGGGATTTTTTTTTCTCCCATCCAGCACTCCTTTTTTCTCGGATTTTATATTCTTTCTGCTATATCCTCTCATATGTCAGATTTTCAAAATATGAAAACGAAGAAATATTAGGGAGCAACCAATTTACTTCATTTAAATTCAAAGGGAGGATGGTCCTGAATATGCATGTAATATTTTCCACTTGACGTTAAGCATCCACCAATCAATTAATAAACCAAAGAGTGATATCACCTCCCCCCCCCCCCACCCCCCACCCCGACCCCTTCTAAATTCTTTTTTGACCTTTTCGACGCTATCAGTCAAATTATTTTTTTCTAAATTTAACACTATAAGGTGTATTTTTTTCTCGATTTTTTTTACATTTTGTTCCCCCATTTTTTTTTTAATTTTGAAGTTTAACGGTCGTTCCCTTATATAAATGGATTATATCATTTTCATTCTTCACAGAATAAACATTATTAAATTCTTGTTCCATAAGGATTATTTATAAAGAGATTATCTAAGAAAGGTTTTCGAAAGGACTTTTGTTATAAGAAATAAATATACGCGGACATCATTACTGTTTAAACACGAGATGTAATTGACAAATAGGTAATTTAAATTTTTAAATCACTTTTGTGTTTTGATACGATACCCACATTTAAACTCTAATTTGTCAACCTCAGCGTCGAGAATATATATACCTTTTCGTAACATGTATATTAAATTGTCCATAAAATACGATTTTTGTAACGAACCTCAAATACAATGCCCACTTGTGCCATGCCATAACAAGGATTAAAGATTATACATGTATAAATAAAATAGGATGAGACAAAAAGAAATGATGATCGGTTTACTCAACGTCCAGTGGCAAATATATCATACATATTTAGGACGAATCTGCAGTTTAAAATGCATTAAAAAACTGACATTTTATTTTAATTGTATTTTTTTTAAAATAGAAACTCACTAACTGTTGTTTTTAATTGAAAAATAATTGTTAAAAGTATTACACTTTAGTGAATCGGTTTAGGGAAAATGCTTGTACCAAGTCAGGAATATGACAGTTCTTTTCCATTCGTTTTTGATGTGTTTTGCAATATGAATTTGCCATGTGATTATGGACTTACCGATTGAATTTTCCTCTGAGTTCAGTATTGGTATTTTTGTGATTTTACTTTTAATTGTGGATCTTCCGAACAGAAGTTTATGAGTAAATGACAGTGGGACGAAATCCATCATGGTTTGTATTTTTTGTAAATAACGAAACATGCGATGAAAAACAGGTTAGACCTCCAATTCTCAATACACTTTACAAGAATTCTAATTTGTATTTCAACTCTGTTAAAATTAAGCAGTCAGTTGGTAGGTATATAAGTCTAAATAAACCCAGACTGAAATGCGATAAGAATTTAATATATTACTTCAAACCTCCTCCAAGAGCAGTGAAATTTAAGCATAATTACATAAGTAATAGATAAGTATGGCCGTCCACGTACAAACATTTTAGAATATATTTCAAGCCCAACATTGGAAGACTAATTACGACTTAAGTTAATCCAATAGACGCTGCTTTAAAAAGTCTGACAGGCAAAAATAACACCTTAAATAAATGACAATAAATACTGTCGAAGTTCCAGGCTTTTAAGATGTGGTTCTGTTTAATTACACAATCGTGCGCTTTTTATATAAAGCCTCGATGGCTTTATGATCTTTGTAGCTCGTACACTATACTACTTGACATATAACACTGAGATCGTGAGTTCAAACCTCGCACGTAGCAGATGCGTTCGCCTACAATCTCAATCGACTAGGATTGTCAGGTTTCATGCCGCTGGGTCGGTAAATTGTGCAGGAATTTCTACTTCTCCTACATTTTACCAATAAATACTGTCCGTCATTATACAGTCAGTTCATTGACAATTGAGCTGAAAGTGCTTTTTAAAATCAACGATCAATCTATAAAATTGTTGATATAAATAATAGGAATGAACAATCAAAGTACTAAAGTACTGAACATCGGATGACCGTATGTTCTTGTAGATGGTCAAAAGCACATGTCACAGAATCAGATCACATCTCTCATGATATATGAAGCTGAAGATAATTTACAGAGATATTTTTTTTAAATTTGTATATCATTCTATTCTACTATTAGTATAGTGCAGTGCAGGTGCATGGTAGACACTCTTCTGTAAAAAAAATCAAAGCCTTAAAGGCTGTAAAAGCAATTGCTGCCATTTTAATGTTTTTGGGACTTTTATTGTTCATCCACATATATAAAAATTAAACGTGACTGGACAGGAGTGTTGTCTTGCGGGAAGGAAGAGTTTTTAACTATATGCGGAAACATATAACTCAAAAAGAAATCATTATTGATTATCCCCTGGTAGTGTTTGTAACTGGGCAATAATTTCCATTATTGATTTGATTTTAACAATTTTCATAATTAATTTAAAATAACCATTCAGTTAAAACATTTTAACTTTCCAGACGCAAATGTTGAAAAATGGCACAAAAATAATAAAATTTACAATACATAAACATGTCAAAAATTAATATATATTTCAGCCTACTAAAAATAACTATAATTTGTAAGTGGAGTCAGTTAAGTTTGGTTTGTCTATTTTTAGATTACAATAAATTTATGAATGAACGATAATTTTATGAATGAACAAAAGCACCTGACCTCTTTTTTAAACATACAAAACCGTATTTAATAAGAGATAATTCAGTTAAATTTTTAGTACTAATTCAACAACTGAAATGATTCAATATTTTGTTGAAACATTACAACTACGAACGGAGAACGGAATAACACGGCAGGTATAATAATGCACTTTATTCATTTGTAATGACCGCGGACCTATAATTGTTATAGTCGGTTAAAATCCCAAAACTAATTTGCATATTATTCTATAAAAAAATATTTAGGCGATAGCAATACATCGAAATGACCTGAAGGTCATCGCGATGTAAAAAGTACAAAGGGGATGCATAATTAAAATTTAGACCAGAAATCGTCAATTCCGTATACTTGTAACTTCTTAAAAATTACTTTTTTGACATCAAATCTACGACATCAACAGCATTCTTATTTAACTTTCGTTAACCTTTGTCGATTCAGTTAACTACATCAGAAGCATTGTCATGTGTTATGTTTTATCGTTGGTATCGTAAGGTTGACATTTGACTTCGTAAATATGTATAAAAGGACGAACATATAAAATATGTTATATAATAGTTAATAGTACTTTGTAAACACACCAATCAAGCAGTTATTGTAGATTATTTAAATATAAAAAAGAAGAAATGGTTTGATTGTCAATTGGCCAACTCTCCATAAAAGACCAAATTTAAACAGAAATTAAAAACCAATTGTTCAGAGAACAATTGAAGGTCTTTCCACCAGTAAATATCTATTTTGATATTAAAATATTAAAAATCAGTCTAAAATGTCAGTTCCTATGGCTTTATGATGTACAGATATGAATTTTAAGCAAAGGTCATAATCTAGAACGTCAAATTTACCTCTGACCTTGACCTCAATTTCAAGGTCACAAACTGAGGATCTCAAATCAAAAGACCCTAGGTCTCTAATATGTATGGTAAATAAGTTATATCACTTTACGCATGATTTTAGATATGATAGGGGCTAAAACTCCTGTTTATTGACTACGCATCCTTTCAACCAAAATTATTAAGTAACAACATGTCGCAACTAACAATTTAGTAAAAATAATTTGTTGATATCTTATAAGGTTAATGAAAATTATTGAAAATAAGCCAAAATCAAAAATTTAGAATATGACCTTGACCTTTGACCTTGACCTAATTTTCATTTTTTTTGGACCAAGGATCTCAAATCAAAAGACCCTAGGTCTCTAATATGTATGGTTAATAAGTTATATCACTTTACGCATAATTTTAGATGTGATAGGGGCTAAAACTCCCATTCATTGTCTACGCACCCTTTCAACCAAAATTATTATGTTACGACATGTTGCAACTAACAATTTAGTAAAAATAATTTGTCGATATCTTATAAGGTTAATGAAAATGAGTGAAAAAAAGCCAAAATCAAAATTTAGAATATGACCTTGACCTTTGACCTTGACCTAATTTTCATTTTTTTGGACAAAGGATCTCAAATCAAAAGACCCTAGGTCTCTATCACTTATGGTTTTCCAGTTTAAAATACATTTCAAAATTTCAAATACAAAAGGGGAACTAACTCTCATATGGAATCTCTATACGGCTTCGGTCAAAATGAAACAGAACATCCTGAGGATATAACGAGCAATTTGGTAAAATAAATTTGTCGTAATCTTTTACGGTTGCGAAGGAGAAGTGGCCACAAGAAAAACAGTGTTGGGGAGATAACTCTTATATGGGAAAGTATTTAGTTAAGCAGAGTTGGTTTCAAAAGCGTATTACCTGTTCGATATTATATTCCAAATATCAAAGCGACATCTTGCGAAACAAAAAAACAGTGAAGGAAAAAAATTAGGCGGAAGAAAAAAAAAAAATAATAATCAGAAGAAATCCAATAGGTCTTTCCACGGAAAAGTGGAAAGACCTAATAAACAACTATTATAAGTCATCGCACGGCCTTTAAGAATGACCAAACCCCAGACCGCATACGTAGCTTTAAAAGGCACTATAAAAGTTTCTTTTAAACAATGATACATTTTCTCATTCTCATCTTATCGAAGGCAAACAGTCCTGAGGTTTTATGAGATTGAGAAAATGCATCGAGATAAAAAATTAAAACAAAAATAATCAATTTATCGCTATTCTGTGTATTTTCGAATATCATTTAATACACAGGACAGCAAACAAATACTTTTTTTAACCTAAAGCTAAATTATAGGTGAAATTCACCATAAGATTGAGACGAGAAAAATACATTTTTTTTTATTACATTTCAGCGCAATTATCCGGTTTTGAGTGAGCTTTTACCATCACTTGGCATCCGTCGTGGTCGTTAATGTCGTCCTTCAAGTGTAAAATATTTCAAACATCTTCTCCTCTGAAACTACTGAACCAATATCAACAGAACTTAATTTAAAGCAAATCTGACGTGGGGTAAATTGTTCATTAGGTGAACTTCTCATTATCAGCCCGCAATTTTCAGATGAGAGTAGTATTTTCTGTGCCGTACGACCCATTTAAACTCGGATGGCGGACGTGGACGCCATATATATATTAAATTGGGACACGGACGACATATCCTAGTATTGGAGTAGTCTACCTCTTAGGTGTACACTATTATTGATGTTACATCCTTGGAAATGGGCCCAGTGTTGGGATAAATCTCACTCACAACTCCAGACACTAGTTTTGGTTTAGGACTTCAGACCCGCTACACATAAATGTAGAGGTTTTACGATTTTTTATTGATTTTTTTCATTATTCTTCATTTTGTTTTTGTACCATTATTTTTGTTAAACCAAATATAGCTACGAGTTTGCTGTCATTCTTACTCAAGTAAGTAGATGAACACTTGTTTGTAATATCCTTCATCTTGAGTCCCCGACATCTAATTTTTTACATAAAAAATGCAATACAGGCCACAGGTATCTAAATCATCGCGTTGAATTTGATTGTTAACAAGTTAACAACACAGTGTTGTGCAGCATCAAGGATGATTTCAATAAAATAGTGTTGGTACAATTCAGGTAATCGGTCTAAGGATTTGAAAAAAATGGGTGGACCCAATCGGAAAAATGAAAAGCATCTTAATGACTACCCTTGTGATCACATTTGTCCGTATTGACCACACATATTCTAGGTCTGTCGCTCACATAACTAGGCAAGTCGTCTACACAGCAAACAGGCATGGACAATCCGCTCAAAGCATTTTATTCGTCCCCCTTAAAAACTAGAGCAGTTAGAGAAAATCAAGCACAATTTAAAGTATTCATTAGGTCAATTTATACCTGCCCTAAAATTTACAGAAAATCGGGTATCTGATATGTAGGTTATTGCTGCTGAAATGATTTAAGGAAATTTGCATTATTCGTTTTTTTTTATTATATTGAATACTAATACCGACAAAGATAAACTGAATAAAGATAAAAAGAGCAAAAATGTTCAGCCAAGGGAGATTTACAAATAAGTTTATATGACCGAAGCTATCAATTGACCCTTGAGGAAGCTTGCTTGTCATGTTTTGGAATTTTGGTCAGATTTTCGGAATCCTCTGGTTTTATTCATTTGAATGCCTTAACAATTGCCGGTGACCCCTATTTTCTTTTACTTGTATAATGATAAGCTGTTATAAAATTTAATTATTTTTAATAGTGTTTGAGGACTTTAACATGTCAATGTTAAAGCTATGAAAAGTCAAGAGAGAACATTTTCCCGCCAAAATTTCAATAGCATACATCTCGAAAACAAGCACTGTGACCTATATATTTTATTTGCTCTTTTGATTCCTTTATGAATCCACTATCAATATATTATAGTGTTTTGAAAAGTGAATTATTTTGAAACTTAGAAGCCAACTCCCCTAAGGTGTTGTTCATCTAGTTTGCTAAGTTAAAAAGAAACTCCTTTGCAACTGCTGAATCAATTTCAGCCATACTTGTGCTGAATGAGTTTCAGATCAGAGTGTCTTGTATAAATTTTGTATTTCATTTCCCTGTACTTTCAGAATCATAGCTACTATGGCTGAATTGAACATTTGAAATTTTGTTTGGCTTTTGAAGATTGTTTTTATATAGAAAAATTTGTATTTTAGCCACCCGTTAATATATATTGAAAAGCAAAAAAAAAATCATTGATGAAAGATTTAAAAAAAATGACAGTTGAGTGATCCAGATGTTTGAGATCCTCTTGCTTTTATAGCTCCAGCTGAACTTTTCTGATTGGTCCACATTCTAGTGCGTGGATATAGATTGATACGCGGTTGCTAGTAACCTTATAAAATAGCGATAAACTGCATACTCAAGCGAGTCGAGTGAAAATGAAACGATAAACGGAAAAACACACATACTAAATATAACGATAAAAGTAAAAACAATACACCACTTATAAAGTAGCGATGTTGTGCATGATTCAGTGCAAGTAGTATTAAATATGTAATACGTTTGCGCGTACAATTTTAAACTTTCAATCATTAATCGGTAATTCTTCACAAACCATGGAAAGGTACTGTTAATCCGAGATGAATCAATACACAGAGTGACAACATTGTGCAAACAAATTCGCCGATATATCAGTAGATAAGACGAAATTAGGGGTATATCCAGAGTTTTCCATCCAAATAAACCATTACGATAGTAGCAAACAATATGAAAAAAGCAATAACGCTGACACGGATTTCACACAGAAACCATAAAGGCAAATTGTAGCTTATAAATACCTGGTACAGAAAGGGTACAAGGATCCACTTTATGTTGAATAAGAACAATTGCTAATTTTTTGGAAAAAAAGTAGTCGATTTTGGTATACATTGCAAATGTAACTGTATAACTCGCTTTTCCCGGCTATAAAAGGGGGTAGGGGTAATCTTGTATTATCAAAAATAATCTGATATCGATTTTCTGGGAAAAAAATGTTGTGGTTAAACAGATGCCAAAACTAAATATTTTGAATCCAAATTTTCTCCGTACTTAAAAGTGTTCTATTTGAAAACAAAAAACTGATTGGTAGCATTATGTCTTTAATTAAAAAAAAAACCAAAAAAACATATGTGTGGAAGTACCTGTTTGTGTCTTGAATTGCAAGTAACAGTACGAAGACATCGTGTTGTAATGCGACGTGATATACATTATGTTAAACATACAATGATCCCTATGACATGTCTAATTTTGTAGAAAATATAATGTGTGGTTCATATCCTGTTCCAGGAAGTAATATCACAATTGTTGGATGATCTTACAATAAAGATGTCAAACAAACAATTGATCACTAGACTGACAGAAATATCTTTAATCGACCTTGTATAGACTAGTAGATAAAATTAAGAATGGAAACGGAGAATATGTCAAAGAGACAACAACCCGATTAACGTGCAGATAACAGACGAGGCCACCGATGTGTCTTCAAAACAGCGAGAAAATCCCACACCAGGATGCATGTATCACCGAACCCCTACTATGTAATAGTTCAGTGATAATAGACGTCATACTAAACTCCGAAATATATAAATGAACTAGAATTAAAATCATAATTTTCTCGGAGTCACATAGGCACACACTGTTATATTTTAAAGAAACACAGGTAAAGAATAGTAATTTTTCCTACTTTTGGCATTTTGTATGCCCTTTCAACCCTTCAACTCACCCAGTTGAAACGGGGGCTTATTGTATCTTTTCCTTTGCTGCAAAATATTTGTGTTAATTTGCAACTAACGGAAGTCGGTACATTAAATCAATGGAAAAAAAACCAGTTGGTTATCACTATCCAAGTGTGTATCTCGAAGGCTTTTCCGTTGGATCAGTTCTATGATATGTAACAAGTGTGGACAAGGATCAGTTAAGGATCAGTATGTTTGGATTTCTAAAAGTATTTCTGACGAAAGGAGTTCTCTGGTTTTTCCCCAAAAAGGTTCTTTTTTATTAACTGTGTTGCGCAATGACAGCCAACCTGATCATTATGAGTGCTGCTTACTTAATATTGAGTTGTTTATGTTCAAGACCGTCTAGGACGATACACTAATTGCATTGACTATACCAAATGAATATGATATAATTTGTTCAAAATCTTTGATTTTAGATACATTTTGTAGATAGGAGAGGATCGAACACATATTAAGTTCATTTGTTCAAGATATGATTTTTTTTTATTTGGGAGTTGGTACATGTACATGTATCTGAGAATAGATATTTTAGTACTAATTGCATGGTTCTATTTATGTTACTTTGCGTTTGATCGTCCCAGTATCATTAGTAAAAGATTTCGTTTCAATGCCGAAAATGTTTCTCAGATTAGAAGACCTCTAATGGTTTTAAGTAATGACAATGTCTGAAATGATGAAATAATCACAACAGACAAGTGTTTTGTTTTCCGCCAAAAATACTTCGGAGCTCATTATAATCCATCCCAACAAGAGACCCTAGTGCATATACACGTATCTTCAGTATAGTGTGATTCTGATGTTCAATGATTCCCACAGTTGTTTTTTGTTTCTTCGATTTATTTCTTCCAAACCGATTTACGAGATTTCAACATTGGTAAATTACTATCGTCTTATTAATTTAACTTGACAGAAAGTAGGTGGGTTATTTCCAACAAGATCAGAAATTATTTTATGTTTTACTAGTATTCAATACTTCAAACTAACATACACAATTTAGTCAAATATCAGCCGAAAAGTAGTCAACAGCATATATGACTACCAATCAAGTCAATGTGACTACCTGCGCAGTCAATTTGACTATGTTAGCGGTCACAGCACCACGTGGTGCAGAGTATCGGTTTTCCTGCGCACTCTTTCGTCTTCCTCGTGATCCAACGATCGTGTAGATGTAACCAAACCAGGAAGTCAAGTAAACTATTTTTTTAAAGTACGTATCATGCATATTAAGATATAGGAAGGTTTTGAACATTGAATTGAGCACTTTGTGGTCCTATACTGTTGTCATTTTTTGTATTGCTGCTGCGGTATTTTCAATTAAATTCTCCCTCGACCAGCTCGTCCGAATTTAAAACTTTGTTTTACTAAAATCCTTGGTATAATAAAACAAATCTAGTTAAAGGTTTAGTTGCTCGCAGTAACTTTTTTCTTTCCTAGCAAGGAATGTTTAATAACATTATAAACCAACATACATGTATTATAAATGTATTTATCAATGTTATAAAGAACACGTGTATTTGTTATGACACTTGTCACATGACTAGATATACCGATTCAAGGTATACTCTTCAGTAATGAGTATTTCACGACCTAATATAAGCGGGAAGAACTGTAACATTAAATCTGTGTGTAATTATGTGTCATTCGACACTTGCTTTCGGACAGTTCAGTCTGGTCATTCTATTTAATATGACCGAACATACAGAGGAAAGTCTACTTCTACTTGAATCCAAGTTGGTACGTGAACAAGACGCGATGTCCAGGAAGACAAAAGAGGAAGTCTCTATCAAGTTCAAGCACGAAGGAAACCGAATTCTATTAAAGTTTAACGAAGAAGTTGTGAATGATCTCAATAATTTCTACAAGTTAATACCGTCAACAGAGTATTTGTGTTGTTCTGGATTTGCTAGATAAAGTTAAAGGCCGTTATACACTTATACGGACAGCTGATGTTTCACCCGCAGGATGGTCAACCGTCGGTGAGAATGAGTCCAATGATATTTCTTCTGACAGTCATGACAGTGAAGATGAGAAGAAAATTCGCCAGGCGGAAAGTCGAGCTATGCGCACGATGAAAGACAAGAAAAAAGGGCGTCCCGCTCCGTACTCAAATAAACCCAGATTGTCACCAGTCCAAACCTATGCTTATCCTACCTATAATCAACAGTTTTAGAGGCAGCGCTCTCGTAACAACGTCGCACGGCGTTTTGAATGTGAATATTGGTCACAGTATGAATTAGATAATTTATTAACTCAAATTCATTTTTTTTAAATTATTTATAATTTCATGTCATTTACGGGTGTAACAGGAAGGTTAGCCAAGCATGTAAAATTTTGGGAAAGTATTGGAGCAAATTCCTTTGTTATTGACACAATAAGTAACGGTTATGTCATTCCATTTATTGACCCGCTGGTAGAAATGTTAAGAATAACAAATCGGCACTGCTGAATTAATCATTTGTCAATCAGACTGTTTCTGAGTTAGTTTCTTCAGGTTGTGTTGTTGAAGTACTATTTCAACCTCATGTTGTCAATCCCTGAAGGGTAGCGATTCAAAAATCTGGCAAAAACGGCTTATTCTTGACTTATCTGTTTTAAAAAAATCAATAAAAAAAACAACTAAAATTTGAAGATTGGAAGATAGCAGTTCAGTATTTTCAGAAGAATTCGTGCATGTATAAATTTGATTTAAGTTCTGGATATTTTCATTTGGACATTTGTCCGCAGCAATAAACCTTTTTAGGTTTCAGTTTTAGTATTTGGTATATATACGGGTTTATACATATTTACAAAATGTCTGAGACCTATGGTAAAATATTCGCGTAAAAACGGTATAGATGTTGTATTGTACCTTGATGATGGTTTTAGTATGTGTACAGAAAGATTTAAGTGTATAGAAGATTCAAATTTTGTTAAGAAATCTTTAGAAGACGCCGGTTTCCTTTTAAATGAAGGAAAGTCAATTGTTTCCCCTGTACTGTCATAAGAATGGCTTTGTATTGTTTGGAATGCTAGTGAATTTAGTCTTGTTATCACAGACAGACGTGTAAATAATTTGCGTGTATCACTTGTATCAGTTATTGGAAGATTTCCTAAAATAACTGCTGGAACCTTAGCTCAGGTTGTAGGTAGAATTATTCCATGGCTCCAGTCATTGGCAATGTAGCTAGAATTATGACAAAATTTTGTTATATGGCAATAGAGTGTAGAACAGAATCATGAGAATTGGACAAATGGCTGTTCTTTCCATGTCCGTACAAAGTCTTATCAGAACTGCATTTTTGGTTAGAAAACACAACTAGTTTAATAATTAAGTTGTTGGGTCATTACTCAAAGTCACATGTTGTAATTTACTCTGACGCCAGTGGTAAAGGGCCAGGTGCTTATTCAGTAGAACTTGAAATGAAAATGTTTCCGTTTGCAATAGCTGTAGATGCTTTTACACAAGATTGGTCAAATGAGAATAACTGGTTGGTACCACCTGTTTATTCGGTTATTCTGTGTATCAAACACTTGATTTACGATAAGGCTAAAGGAACATTGATTGTTCTCAAATGAAATCGGCAGCCTTTTGGACTATTGGACTAAGATTTAAAAAAGACTTAGAATACAAGGTACATGTTACAGCTGTAATTGAATTTATAGATAGATACAGAATGTATCGTTGTAAGAGGGTCGAACCCAAGTTCTATATTTGCTCAAGAACAATTCATTACACCAGTATTGGCGGTTATGTAAGATGCTGCTGGGTAGCGTTGACACGGTCATATAGACAATAGTTGACATGGTCACGTGTATTAATGATTTTTCTAATAATATATTAGTGGTGACAAGGTCAAGTGTAGAAAAGTTATAGTTGTCAAAAGTATGTGACAAGACTATTTTTTTTATTACAGAAATAGTACCCATACAAAAGTAGCTGTGTACCTGTACTCTCTAGGCGAGCTGATATCCTAAATAGTGTTTGGTTTTTTATAAATATTTTATGTTCCTTTTAGTTGACGAACAAGATCATAACAACAATATTCAACATACGAACACTATTGTCAAATACATGTCAATGGACAGAAATCAAACATTATTATATGACAATAAGCTGCAAACTGCCTGTCGTAGTAACTTTGTGCACTTTCTTTGAAATGATACCCACACATTGTCTTTATATAATATAACGGAACACCTCCACTTTTACGGCCAAAGTATTTCAACTTATAAATAGTATAACTATAACACAGGGAAAACTCCCAAGCTATTACGAATTATAGTATTTGCCAGATGTATTTGTCAATCATATGGAAGAGAAACAACACAAAGTAGAATAACAAAAGAAATGAAACATAAAAGTACAAAACGGATAGAAACACACACAATGTAAAATAATAAAACAAAAATCACAACACAAATTAAAATAACAATTTAACAGTCGTGACAATTCACATTTATCATGTTGACTAAACAACATGGTCACGTTCGACCATTTCAATTAGTCATATGGACTGCTTTCAATTGTAAAACTGAATAATGTGCATAAACAGTTGGATAATCCAATTCGTCATTACGAGTATACTTTATAGTCAATTAGTCTTCCTAACATAGTCATAATTACCACCCCCGTCAGTTACATCTGACTAACCATCTAGTCAAACGACTAAGAGCATAGTACAAGTTATTAAAGTTCATTGTCATCTAGTGGACAGTAATGATCAATTAAATTGGTCAAATTGACTATTTTATGTTTTTTTAGTGTATAAAGAAAAACTCGACACCGCTGCTTGGTAATCAGCTCGCTTCGACAGAACTGAACTCTTATTTTAGTACAAATAAATCCCAAATGTTTAATTTGATATCATCGACCACTGCCAATCACATATGGACACAATCTACAATAGAAAAGTAGTCAAGTTAAAGAACAAGATCTTTAATACAAATCACATCATTTGTTTACTATACACAAATCAAGAAAAGAGTTAAGCACCTCCCCGTTTTTTCGAATTGACAAATACTACGACAAGGGACATGGGATCCCTGGACAATGAGTGCGATAATTAGTACTGCAGATTGTAAGGATATAACATTAGCTTTAAGAAATACACAAAAAATTTCAACAAAAATGATAATTTAATGAATAGGTTGTCACAACGCCACAAGTCCAGTTTAAGCACTAAAACGCGTCAATTTTAAGTATGGACCTTCTGAGTTCGTTATGCATGATACTAATGTCATTTTACTAAGAACACGTCCATTATAAGTCTGTTAACGTCATCCATAGTTCAGTATTCAATACCGGGTGAAACCACCACGTGGTTGGATGCAGGCCTCAATCCTGCGTCTCATCCCTCCTGTTAGTCGTAGGATTTCCTGCTGTGGTATTTGCCGCCATTGCCGGTGCAACGCTGCTTCCAACCGACGTAAATTATGAACAGGTGGTTCGGTTGCCTGTACCAGACGGCCTAACATGTCCCAAATATGATCTATCGGATTTAAATCCCGGCTCATGGCAGGGCATGGAAATGCAGTTACTGCTTCGCCGTGCAGAAATGCGGTAATCGCTTTTGAACGATGCGGCCTAGCGTTGTCATCTATAAACACAGGTATTGCAGCTAATGGATGGTTATCAAAATGAGGCACAACTACTAGATGAAGAACGTCTCTGATGTATTGATCACCGTTAAGGTTTCCTCGTATAGTGACCAAGTCTAATTTTCAGTCATGAGAGATGCATCCCCATTACATCACAGAGCCTCCACCTAAATGGACAGTTGCTTTTATGTTCCTTGGGGTATATGCTGTATTGTTATGTCTCCAAACTCTCAATAGTCCATCTGTTACATGCAGAAGAAACCGGCTCTCGTCTGACCAATGTATTTTGCGCCGGTTCCCAAAGTTCCAACCACGACGAGCTAAGCACCATGCCAAACGCAGTTGTTAATGTCGGTCAGTTAGCATGGGACGTCTTATTACCTTTCTTGACTTCAGTCCTGCTGATTTCAAACGGTTCCTCAAGGTTCTGGTTCATAGCTGTATATGAGGTAACCATTCTCTTTCCAGAACAGGACTTGTTTCAAATGGCATTCGTCTAACCAGGCGTTGCAGTGCCCTGTCTTCACGCTGCGATGTTACCAATGGTCTACCGGATCTTGGCAAATCTTTAGCGTCATTGGTTTGGATTTGTTTCCGCAAAAGCCTGCTGACTACAGTATAATGGTAGCCCAGCAGACGCCCAATAGCTTTATAAGAAAACCTGGATGACCACCTGCTGGTAATATGCCATCTTTGAGCCTCCGATATTCGTCTTCGTACCATGTTCACAGAGTGTGAATAAAATTTTCAAATCGTTGGAAACTGCATTTTATAAATTTTCCATGGGAGGCATGGTTCAGGTGCATGATACGTCGATATCTTATTAACCGGTCAAACCTGTATATTCACATCTTATTAAAGAAACATTGATCTTGTTAAAATCTATATTTATATTCAAATTAACATTCTGGTAAAAAAATATAATGCATTATATCAGGGGGTGCTTAATTTTTTTCTTTGTGTATATCTAACATATGTATCTGAAGTAAAAGGTGTCTGGGTGTACACGATACTGTAATACTTTGCCTGTAGAATACTGTGGATTCATTAATATTCGTTGGATACAGGGGAACTACGAATTTCAATATTCAACGAATTACAAATTTTCTAAAGGAATGTATGTAGACTTTGCCAAATCCACGAATTTAAAAATATCCACGAATATGCAAGTGTTCCTTAAACCACGAAAATTGGTACCAACGAAAGTAAATGATTCGACAGTTCAATAATTCTAAACTAAGCAAACAGATTCGCAATCTTGTGACTGAAGTCAATAGCTGTTGGCGATTTTAGTATCTTCACATACAATACCAACCCTCCATTATTGATATATCTCATTGGTATTCTTTTAACTCCGTGCAATACAAAAGTTAATTTTCTGTTTTTGTTTCTTGACAGACAT
Source organism: Mytilus edulis (assembly GCA_019925275.1). Classification (NCBI taxonomy): domain Eukaryota; kingdom Metazoa; phylum Mollusca; class Bivalvia; order Mytilida; family Mytilidae; genus Mytilus; species Mytilus edulis. The sequence continues at coordinate 83,535,792 of CM034358.1, read as the reverse complement.
AGATAGATATATAAATAATTAAAACCAGGTGATTGAACGGTAAAGGTATTTATATTTAATTATTTAAGTTTTTAATCATTTTGCACTCGATCCTATAAGACTAGTTCAACGTACGGACAATATAATTAAAATAATACTAAATAAGTGATCACAGAATATAAATTGGATTTAATTTGTGTCATATATACAATGTTTGTCTGTGTGTTTTTACATTTTATGCCATGACGTTGTCAGTTGTTTTCGATTTAAAAGTTTGACTGTCCCTCTGGTATCTTCGACCCTCTTTAACATGGATAACCCCGACACATTTTATAATTCTAATTTAGGAGCCTGTTATTCAGTGAGTGTCGTTTATTGCTGTGTTTCATATTTGTTTTCTAGTTCTGTTTTGGTGTTCATAATTCTGGCCGTTATTTTTCTCGTTAGGATTTTTTTCATTTTGTTATAACTGACTATGAGGTATGGGTTTTGTATTGTTGACTGTCGTACTGTGATCCATGGTTGTTTACGCATACTTTTTTTTTTCTACCGATTTATGAGTTTCAAACAGCGGTATACTACTGTTGCCTTTATCTATCACCAGTGTTCATAGTGTTTTGTGCACGTCATGCCATAGTTGTTATAGTATATCACATTTAGGGGTTTGGATGCACTCGAAGTTGTTTCATCTTTATGTGTACCCTTTGTACTTGTTTATTGTATGTTATTGTTTGTCAAAATGTGAAACTATATTTTATTTATAATACAAACGACAATTCGTGGACGATAATCACATTGGCAACCAGAATCATTAGAAATGTTTATCTCCCTTGAATTATGTCTCGTTTAATAATGTAACTTGTTACTTAGAAATAAGCTTTATAATAAAACACGAACAAGCTGCTAAACATGAATAAATCTTCGAGGATATTCAACACATTTGACATAAACTATATTATCTTCCCTCCTATAGATTTATGGGGTTATGATTGGTTAACGGACTACACGTGTTGACTATATATATTTGATATAGGGTGTCCTGAAAACTACGCGGTTTGTTACCATATAGGGTTTGCCATCATATGGGGTTAGTAAGGAGTTGCTACGTTCTGACAGTCAGAATGTTGCACCTTCCTCTCTCAATCTCTTAATCGTGAGCACTGATACGGACTTTTGTTAAGACCTCATTTAAAATACATGAAATGTTTTTCTTCAATGTATGAATTGCATCAGAAATTTCTGTATCTCTGATAAGGATATCTAACTCAGTAAAAAACGTTTGCATTTTCCTAATTGCGATAAAAGTCTATTATATTAGGGGAAGGAGTTATTGTTTTTTTGTAAAGAATTTTAAAACTTTCTCCCTACCCAGTGCTTGTTATACTTGATGATTGTTCTGTTTGTTTGTCAGAATGTTTAAGGGGTTCTAATAAAGTCCAATACCTTTTGAGGTTTTCCTCACGCAAGTTATCAAGTTGATTTATAAGATCAGCACGGAATTGTCTATATTTAGTTTTTCTCGCTTTTTCTGTATTTTTTGCAGTAAAGTAAAGAATGAGGATCACATATAAGGATCTCTGTTATATTCTTTAAAAAGCTTTTCTTTATCGCATAACTATTTTTTTTATATTATAAGAGGTAGGTCAAACCATTTGGACCATTTACCTTTTTCATAACCTTTTTCTTGATATATATTAGCTGCATCATAAAGGATATTATTAAGATCTTGTATCATAACATTTGAGTCACCAGTACAGTTTGTGTTATTAAATTTTGTAATTTTTACTTGATGATTCATATGACATGTCTAATGTTGTAGAAAATAAAAGTGTGTGGTTCATATCCTGTTCCAGGAAGTAATTTCACAATTGTGGGATGATCTTACGGTAAATATGTCAAACAAACAATTGATCATTAGACAGGCAGACATAACTATTTTCGACCTTGTATAGACTAGTAGAGACTGTAGATTACTTGAAGATACCATTGCAACCAAATAAATATATTTAAAAGCAACTTCTTAAAGTCAGGAGCCTCTGGCCTTTGTTAGTCTTGTATTATTTTAATTTTAGTTTCTTGTGTACAAATTGGAAATTAGTATGGCGTTCATTATCACTGGACTAGTATATATTTGTTTGGGGGCCAGCTGAGGGACGCCTCCGGGTGCGGGAATTTCTCGCTACATTGAAAACCTGTTGGTGACCCCCTGCTGTTGTTTTTTATTTGGTCGGGTTGTTGTCTCTTTGACACATTCCCCATTTCCATTCTCAATTTTATTTTTGCATTTAAGCATTTTTAAAAGCACTATAAACTTGAGTGTCACTGATGAGTCTTTTTTAAAAGCGCGTCCTGCGCAAATACAAATTTCAAATCTGGTTTATTCATACTTTATTATAAGCTAATCAAAAGTTTTCATCTAAATATATACAATAAAACAGTTAAAACCGAACAACAAATTCGAAAAGATTCACAGGTGACGACAGTTAAGACGTCACAAGAACGATAGCGTGGAAATACATTTCCAATAAACATCGTTGTCTAATCTTTTCTGGTACAATGTTTGAAATTTGAAAACAGCACAAATGCTGTGTATCTTCCACAGTGTAAATGGAGTAAATATAATGTTAACGAGTCAGAAAACGAATGAACAGCCATCGTAACGACTGTTAATACCAGCCTCCCTCTCAGTCGACATTAAAGATCCCTTTGTCACACTTAGGCAGATCTCAATCGATTGATCATAACAATCACACCATAAACACAGCTTAGTCTAGGAAATATAGCACTCGTGAAAGATAAGGCACCACCAAGGATAAACGGAAAGATGTAGTTCGATTTAGAGCAGTGCTTTACATTAGTATAATATAACTTATATTACTGACTTTTTATTACTACACTGTCCTGGCTTTTATTTCTTACCTTTGTCAAGTTTAATACTATTTGTAATTGTACCGGTTTAAATTGATTGGTTCTATATCTTTTGGAGGGATTAATAAGTACGCAGTCACGTTTAATTTTTTAATCTTTCCCAAAATATATTATTATTGTTTTCATCATTATTAAAATGATTACACAGCTATTTATTTTGGATGTTTTCATACACAACCTCTGTTGCAAATACTGTACTGTTGTCAAATTCAAAATATTTCACCGTCGTTGATCAGTCCGTGCTTTTCATTGGAAATGTATTTCCACGCCATCGTTAATGTAACATCTTAAATGTACCAATTCATATCAGAAATTACTATTTTAACTCGAAACATACGTGTATCATTGCAATCTTTGTTGAAAATAGCTGTATCTCCTTAGTCATTTTTGAAATTTAAGAATTATACAAGCGTCTCTATGACGTTTGGTACGTCTAAACAAGTGAAAGATGTTAACCATTGGATCACTAGCAGTGATGGTGATACAAAGTTGAAAATATATTTTGTATTTATAATTCGTCTAACAGTCCAATAAAGATAAATCTGTCAATTTGCAGAAGCAAATTACTTGTTCTTTCCTTGCTGGGATTAGAACTCATGCTACTGAGATATCGTTGCACTAACTCCCCTTGCACTTTGTTCGACGCGCTAGACCTCTCGACCACCTAGGCTCTATAATAATAAACCATTCGGTGACTTGGTGTTACCTTTCCTCGTCAGTTTTTATCTAGCGTCTTAATACAGTACATGCTATATAAGGCATGGAGATAGAAATTTTACATATCAGCTGTATATCACCATCACTGAATATATGTAAGCCCCAAATCTATGTCCGGCCTCAAATCTATGTCCTTTCCGCAAATCTATGTCCTTTCCGCAAATCTATGTCCTTTTTAATATTCCGTCATAGACGTTCAAAATCTATGTCTTTTATTGTCTCAAATCTATGTCCTGTAAAGAGGAAGATGTGGGACGTTGATGTTGCAAACATGTCATACAATAATAACTCACGCATGTAAAGATTTTAACCACACACATGGAAAAATGACTTAATAAAATAAAAGTCATATAAGACCGTGCTTTACACAATATTATAAATACCAGCGAAATAATTTAGCCAGATTTATTTAAACATAAACTATACTTGAGCCTATACACACACATGGAGAACACATGTCAACTTAATATTGAATTATGGGAAATGACCTATTAGAGGTTTTTCAACATCTTACGAACGAACGAAAATTTCCCTAACTTAACGTTACTTGTTGTAACGAGAAAAGAAGGAGCGTTTATTTATTTAATAATATGGGACTATCGGATGTGTTTATTTTTCCCTTTGTAATGTCTTTTATTTAAAAAAGAATAAATAAATGCTTTCTTTTTTAAGACTTTTTTGAGTCGTAGACATATCATATTTTCTTGATATATATCATCTAATATACAATTTACGGTTCAATAAATGACAGTTGAAAATCTAATTGATCGAAAATTTATGTGGAAGAGTATTAACTATTACGACCAAGGACATTTATGAAAATATGTACCTATAAGTGCTGTAGCACCAATACTTTCAACAAGAATACACAAAACGCTATTGCTTTACGATTGGTTGAGTGCTCGTTTATATTTCTGTAACCTTTTCCTAATAGATAATTTTCTTTTAAATAAATAGTGGTGTTCACGACATATTTATCCGAGATACTATTGGTCACGTAAATGACGCTCATGCGTATCAGCAAGTCGGACCACTTGGACCTAGTGCACCTTAAGACTATCATGTTGGGTGCTTTATTCTAGGAGATAGTATATAACCAAACATTCCTACTTTATTCGTTCCACATTTATAAAAGTGTGTCGATATGATAAGAAAAATACTAAACTTGTAATCACTTTTCAATCCGTATTCAAGCGTTAATTAATCTCGTCGTGAAATTCATGAAATACTTGCCACTGAACATTTAACATCCAGCAATCAATCAAATACAAACTAGAAATGCCAATTGTTTTTAATATTAACATTACATAACAATGTTCGTTTAAAATGGAGAAGGGAGATAAATGAAAAGCATATACGACATGCAAACAAACGAAACTCAACGTAAGAATACGTAATATTCAACAACAGAAAATAAATTGGAACACTTATGTTTAACCACAAAAATACAATGCAAGGTTGCAAAAAGACTAAGAAATTGATAACTGTTGTCTTTAAACACACTGCAATATCGGGAGAAATTTATCGTCGATTTTATTGTTTATAAAATTACTGCTCCATAACAATACGTTCGTAGAGTTTCGTCCGTTCGTATGATTTTGAAAACCTCTAATAAAACAAAATATATATAAGGCCGAACTCATCAGATAAGCATTAATGTGCGCATGGCGAAACAAACTGAAAAGAAGATTTAAACATTACACAGATTTCACATGTTTCAGGCCTTATCTTTTTTAACTGACATAGATATGCGAATAACGTCACGATTAAAAATCGGACACAGATTTGAGACCGAATCATTTTAGACGGAAATAGATAAGTGATCGGCGTCACGATGGGGCATAGATTTAAAAAAAATGGACACAGACTGAAGGACGTACACAGATCTGAGGTTTACATATATCGTAAAGGATATTACAAATTAATACAAGTACAAATTTAAGACAATGCTGAAACCTATGATTGCATTGGATAAAAACGTGTGCATGCAAAATAAATGTATTGGTAAAGGGGTCTAAATACAACAAAGACACCATTTTCTAAATGACCAACAAAGGGAAAATGTATATATATTTTTGTGATTTACCTTCACCAAGAAAATTCAAAACCAAATAATTGAAGGTCAAGGAAGTATTATCAGGAACGAGATAAGTGACCAAAAAGGAACCCTGAATTAATAGCATATATGTAGTCTATTTAAGGTCAGTTTGTACCGAGCGATTTGGAATTTTCAAACTTGATTTGAACATCATGCAATTGGTGTGTTCAATATACATCAAATGTTAACTGTATATGTTCTTAAGGACACCCAGTTATTAAGAACGATACTTTTCAATTTTAAATCACAAACAAGTATTTTTTTTCTGCCAAGAATAAACCGGAGCGCATTATATTTCAGCCAAAATCGAGACGTTAGTGCACATACATGTATCTTCAGTATCGTGAGATTTTAACGGTTACCATAGTCTTTGTTTTTGTCTTTGATTTATCTCTTCCTAAACAATTTTCGAGACTTGAACATTGACCAAATAATGTCATCGTAATTTAACTATACAGAGTGGATGGGTTAATTTCCAACAAGATCAGAAATTCTTTAATGTTCTTCAATGTTCTTCTTCAATACTTCAAATAAACATAAATCATTTCAAAAGAAAAAATCTTCACTTCTATTTGATAATCAGCTCGCCCCGCCAGAACAGAAAGCTTATTTGTAAATACATAAAAAGTAAAATCACGAAAATACTGAACTCCGAGGAAAATTCAAAACGGAAAGTCCCTAATTAAATGGAAAATCTTATAATAAAACTGTCATATTCCTGACTTGGTACACTGTACATATATTTTCAAATGTAGATAATGGTAGATTGGAATAGGTTTTATAGCGCTAAACCTCTCACTTCTATGACCGTCGAATCAAATTCCTTTATATTTAGAACGATGCGTTAACAAAACAGACATTGGTAAAATAGTCAAAATATGGGTACAACAGTCATCACTGTGTCACAATCCCAAAACAAACTAACATTTAACAAATAAGCACAAAAAACATATATACAATTTAAAAACCATTTTCCTTGCTTTCCGTATCTGCCGTCAGAAAATGTAAACGTCATTTAAAACACACATGCTCAATTTGCTGTCATTGACCTCTGCAATCACAGAAGGACACAATTTACAATAGAAGAGTATTCAGGTTGAAGAACAAGATCTTTAAATTTATACAAATCTAATATCATATTTACTATATAACATATGTAATTTCCGCTGAAGTAAATGTTATCTGGGTGTGAAACGATACTGTTACACTGTGCCAGTAGAATACAATAATTTTAAACTAATATCATATCAGAATTGCATTCTTGGGACTTAAGTCAATAGCACTTTACAAATCGAAGCATTGAACGATTACAATATCCTCACATACAAAACCAACCCTCTAATATGGTCAAATCTCATTAGTATTCTTTTAACTCTATTGCAATACGAAGAATTCTTTTGTGTTTTTGTTTCTAGACAGACTTTTGATAGATATATAATTAAAACCAATGATTGAACGGTAAAGGTTTTGATATTTAATTATTTACAAGTTTTAAATTATTTTATGTGGTTTGCATTATTGGCCGAGTTCACTTTAAACTCTACAATCGACTTTAGAGTTAATAGATTATCACGTGAACGCACCAGAGTTGATATTTCGGAACAACTTTAAGTAACTCTAGGTAAGGCCCTGACCAAGCATTAGAAATTAATTGTTCTCATTGCTTTTGACGTCATTCAAGAGTTTCTCGAGTTTAAGCCTGGCTCGGTGAAAGATGGAAACAGGGTACGAGGGGTTTACTCGAGTGGTTCAAGTAAAATTGCATTGTTGAAACCCGAGATAGTAAAGTGAACTCGAGAGTTTCAAGTGAACTCGGCTATTGAATGTCGTACGGTGACCAATAATTGATTACGCATACGTCATTTTGTCTCTGGTGGAGATTTGTCGATTTGGAAATCCTACCATATCTTCTAATGTTTATATAGACTTTGTTTATAATGACGAAAGAGCAGGTGTTTCAATGAATCTTGATAATTAATTAGGTCTTTTCACCGTTCCGTGTGGAAACCTATTGAATTTCTTCTGATTATTTTTTTTCTTCTGCCTAATTTTTTCTTGCGGTGTAAAAATGTTTCAAAAGATGTCGCTTAGTTTTTTTGTATATGATATTATACAGTCTATACGCTTTTGGAAACTGACCCTGTTTAACCGAACACTTTTCTTTGTAAGGGTTATCTCCCAAAACACTATTTTCTTTGCTATCAGATCTCAACCGCAACCCTAAAAAGCGACAAATTTATTTTTCCAAATTGCTAGTTATATCCTCAGGATGTTTGGTTTTATTTTGACCGAAGCTTCACGAAGACCCCATATGAGAGTTATTTCCCCTTTTGTATTGAAGTAAGTGAAATAAATTTGTAACTAGAAAACCATAAGTGATAGAGGCCTAGGATCTTTGGATTTGTGGTCCTTGGTCCAAAAAAAATGAAAATGAGGTCAATGTCAAGGGTCAAGGTCATATCAAAATTTTAGATTTTGGCTTGTTATCTTTTATTTTCAGAAATCATACAAGATATCGAAAAAATATTTTCATACAATTGTTAGTTGCGACATGTCGTAACACATAAATATTACTTAAAAGGGTACGTAACATTTAATGCGAGTTTTTCCCCCTTTTATAACTTATATTAGTTGTATGATAATGTAACTCATTAACAATATAAAGTAGAGGCCTAGAGTCTTTTGATTTGAAGTCCTTTTGCCAAAAAATGAAAATTAGGTCAAGGCCAAAGGTCAAGGTCATATTCGGAATTTTGATTTTGCCTTATTTTCACTTGTTTTTATAAACCGTATTAGATATCGACAACATTTTTTGGGATAAATTGTCAATTGTGACATTCGTAACTTGTGAATTCTTGTTAAAAGGATGCGTAGACATAAAATGGGAGTTTTCGCTCCTCTTATAGTTAGAATTAAGCGTAAAGTGATAAAACCCATCAACTATACATATTTCAGACCTAGGATCTTTTGAAATGGGGTCCCTTGTTTATGACCTTGAAATTGAGGTCAAAGTCATCAGTAAATTTGACGTTGTAGATTTTGACCTTTGCTTAAAATTCATATTTATACATCATAAAGCAATAGGAATGACATTTTCATATGCATTATAAATATTATTTTACCAAAATAGATCCTTACTAGTGGAAAGACCTTCAATTGTTCTCTGAACAATTGGTTTTTAATTATAGTTTGAAATACTTCTGCTCGTAAAATGGTATCTGAAATGTATAGTATGGTATTACAACTACGTATTGTCAATTCAATTCATTGTTTTGCTGAAAGGTCGATATTTTTTCATACAATAGGTATGTCCCGTTTTCATACTGTTTCCTTCAGTGTTGTGTGTAACAATGCAACGTTTTATTGCACAGAAACGCTTGAAATCATTTTGTATTGATGGTTCAGCTCTTTTGAAATTTATTGTAAACTATTATTTAAGGGAAGGGATATTATTCTACCTGGGATGCTTTCTTTCATGACAACACGTGATGTTTGGATGAATTTATTATGTCACATCTCAAAAGTAAGACAGTAAAAATATTCACTTATCTATGTTATCAAACTGAAAATACACAAAAGAGATAAGACAGTATTCAAAAACGTAGATAAGTATAAAGACTGTGAAAAGCTATCCCTTACTTCGCGAACTGTTGTCACTTATTAAAAGGCGTTTACTTCACAAGTTAACAAGTAGTTTCCATCTAATTTATTAAAGAATGAACACAAAAGATTTATAAAGTTAAGGCAGTTGGTGTAGTCTTCTGATTGTAAAGGGTACATTTGTACTTTATTTGGCCGTTTTCTTTTATTCCAGCGTCACTGACTAGTCTTTTGTAGGCGAACTTCGCGTCTGGCACAAATACAAAATGTATATCATGGTATGAAGAGTTAATCTATCAATTGAAGTAAAAAAGTGAGAACATTTTGAGATTCCGTATATCGTCAAATTATTGGAATTCCAATGGAGACTTACTGTGCACCACTTATTGCGGACCTGTTTTTGTATTGTTATGAGTTAAAATTTATGACTAAATGACTCACAATTACCACTGCCTCGATCTTGATATATATATCATTAAAGGGAAGCTTAACACAAAAAGGAGTATGTCCAGTAAGACCCCTTTTTGGACCCAAAATATAGCAGTTTTACAAATTTTTTTTTTAGTTATTTATTTGACAGTAGAATGCTTCTGCTACATAAAAATGGGCTGTTTTTGACAAAACAATGCACATATATCGGGTACCAGCACCCTTAATGTATGTTGAAATACTGAAAACTTCACAATTCTAGCATTTTAGTTAAATTTCAGACGGTTTTCTTGTAAAACGAAAGGGGCCGCATTCGTGTTCAATATTGAAATAGAAGTTGTATTTGATGATAATACATATAATATATATAGGTTGAGGAGGAACACGGATGCGGCCAATTTCGTTTTTGACAAAAAACATCTGAAAAGTGACATTTTTGGTAGATTTTTTTCATATTTGAGCTGAAATCGGAGCGTTTTTAATGACTAAATCAGTTAACATCTTTCACGTAAACTGATTCAATCAAATAAATAGACACTTAAGTGTTTAAAAAGTGGTGAAAATCTTTCTCAGATGAACCCGAAATATTTTGGCCAAAATCGGTCCTTACCGGACCCATTCCTTTATGATAAAAGAAATGATTTTTCATTTCCTATCATTAATTATCCATTTTTAGATGGGTTTTCGATATCACAAACAAGTCAAAACTTTTACTAAATTTTATCATATAAGGAGTATAAGGAAATAATTCTTAAATATAACTCAACATGCAGACATCTTATACGTTCAGGTTCATGGTAATATTCTTTACAAGGCCCAAAAATGTCAGTATTGACCTCAAAAGCTTACAAAACCTTTAAACATACTTTTAAGAAGGGATATAGTTACGACACTGTTGTCAGGTCATTAAAGATTGCATATTTTTGATTTAATATTGATTCACTTATAGGGTCTTTGCATCGGAACTAAACACATTTATGTTTTAAAAAACAGTTGTTGGTATGAAACGGGTTATGTCCTTCTCATATATTTTCTGATAGTATGAAACTAAACCCTAACGGGAGGGATTGTGCCTTATATTCTTATGATGCAAACATAATCTTTCAATCAGTTGAGTTGAGGTATGGAGCTGGCATGTCAGTTAACTGCTAGTAGTCTGTTTTTATTTATGTATTATTGTCATTTTATTTATTTTCTTTTGTAACATCTTCTGACATCGAACTCGGACTTCTCGAGAACTGAATTTTAATGTACGTGTTGTTATGCGTTTACTTTTCTACATTGGCTAGAGTTATTGGGGAAGGGTTGAGATCTCATAGACATGTTTAACCCCGCCGCAATTTTTCGTCCGTCCAGAGTCAGGAGCTCTGGCCTTTGTTAGTCTTGTATGATTTTTTCTTTTAGTTTCTGGTGTTTAATCCGGAGTTTAGTATGTATGACGTCCATTATTACTGTAGTAGTATATATACTTGTTAAGAGGCCAGCTGAAGGACACCTACGGGTACCGAAGTTTCTAGCTACATTGAAGAACCATTGGTGACCTTCGGTTGTTGTCTGCTCTATGGTCGGGTTGTTGTCGCTTTGACACATTCCCAAATTCCTTTCTCAATTTTATTATCTACAAACCACGATTAGAGATTATTGAGGCAGGTACATTCGACATTTATTTTTCATAAAACATAATGGCAATGCGTGTATATGACAATACAGAATGAGGCATTTGAAATTAGGAAATTAGTAACGCAAACATATCTTAAACTGGACATAAAGAGTAGCCAAACGTGAATAAATTATCGCTTCATGTTACGTAAAATGTATAATATTATTGATTTAAAAGGTTCGCATGTCTTCAATCTCCGAAAATTAGACTAACTGTTTCCTTAATTATATGCTTTAACGTTAAGAACTGATAATTATGAAGCTTAAGTTAAGAAATATACTAATAGTCTTTGCTAAATTATAGTAAATTGTGGTCAAACTTTCCTGTATAGGAAAAACATTATACAACACAATGAGTGTTAGAAAAAAACTATGAGTTATTGAAGATCCCTGTTTTATAGTATATTCCAAAATGTGGTAAATAGCTTCGATGATTTATTCATCTTGAGAGAGGTATCCCTTATTCATGTTTAGCAGCTTGTTCGTGTTTAGTTATATAGCTGAATTCGTAGTAATAAGTTCTGTAATATAACTAGACAAACGTTATAGAGGGATAACTTATTCTTGTGATATGGATGCCCATATGAATCGCATTTACGTCCACTGAATGTCATTTGTATAGTGAATAAAATATAGTCTGACATTTTATCAAGCAATAACAATAACAGGAATATTCATATACATGTATGTGATTATACTATAACAACTACGGTATGACTTTCATCACCATATGGTATCAGTAACGGCAATAGTATTGTACCCCTGTTCTATTAGCAACACATAATTTAACGGAAACAAATCTGAATCACATATAAAAACTTAAAGAAATATACCATTTTGAGTTCAAACTTATAAGCCCTTACGGAGCACCTGAGATCAGCCCCAGTTTTTTGTGGGGTTTGTGTTGCTTAGTCTATAGTTTTCTATGTTGTGTCTTCTGTACTATTATTTGTCTGTTTGTCTTTTATTTTTAGCCATGGCATGGTCAGTTTATTTTCAATCAATGAGTTTGACTTTCCTTCTGGTATCTTTCGTCCCTCTTTTATAATATAACTTTAGTTTTTAGATCGACACCGTCATGATTTGTTTCTGATGTTTGCTTCCCAAGTGATATTAATTCCTTTGTGAATTAGATACCCAAGTTCAATCAGTATACATGAAACTTCTGAACAATTAATTCATTTTACATGTGAAGAAAAACGACGTATACCTAGGAGACATTCATATTCTACATTGTTTTTGTTAATATTTAGAGAAGGATCCAATTGTTCATGTTTTGCAGCTTGTTCGTTTTTGGTATTTAGCATAATTATTAGTAATAAGGTGTTTAATCAACAAAGGCAACAATAGTATTGTAACGTGTCCGCCTTGTGTGAATTCTGCAACTTTCGAAATGTAATAGACTCGGAAGAAGAACCTCTTGTGTATGTGCTACTCTTGTGTAATAGCGGGGAGGAGTGTAACTGAGTTACAGAACTGGATCCCTGAACACTGTTTTTACCTTCGTGCAGTGTTCAACGGACTCAGTTCCGATGTTGACACATTTTGGCTAGAATTAGCAATACCAATTGAAGTTAATTATTTAATTGATGAAACAAATATTTTATGATGTTATAAGATATAATGTTATTAACTTCAACAATTGTTACTGATTACTTAACATTTTAATAGTCACCAAGATTAAGCAAGCAAATCGTAGGGATGTTCCTGGTCAAACAATACAATTAAAAACAATACTTAGCAATACAATAAAAATGACTAGCTTTGAGCTATTATATCCTAACTAAGAAAATCGGAGGATTACAATAAAGTATGATGTGTTCCTAAACTATGTTACGGTAATGATCGAACGCGTACAGAGAAACAATAGAGACCTTTTCAATAGATCTGTATAGCTATTTGCTATTGGATACCTAAATTACACGTTTCTCTGAATACCTTTTCGTACAGAATTCGGATTAGAAAGTATAAACTATTATACCAAAAATATGTATGGAATTATTGTGTGAATATGACAGAAGGTCACGTAGACCATTAATAGTTCTTTAAAACTAAATAGTGTCTTCTATTTTATAATTGAATTAAAGACTCTGGTAACGAGTCGTTAAGTATATTACGTCAACAGAAATTGAGTCAGAATATTGACTTTAATGACTCGAAAAAGTCTTTTAAATAAGCTAACCTTGAAATTGATCACGTTGATTTTATAAACGAAAAGGCCAGAAAGACTCCTAAAGTCGCTTTATTATAGCAGTTAAAAGTTGGCTTTTGGCTAGCAGTTGCCTTATGCCCAGTTGAACCACAACTGAAACAATGCAACACGCACGCTCTTTTATACCTAAATTTCGACTAGAAAATGACGTTTCGACTCTAAAAGACTCGAAACGTTACGTCTTTGACACGTTTAACGACAATCGATACTTGATTTACGGCACTTGTACTGGAATGACAAAGTTGACCTTTCAATGTAAACAATCGTACAAAATTGATTGACCAGGTATCCCTACGAAGTAATGATAAATGTGCATGATATAGAGATAATGTTACATGTAAAATCATCTTAACAATGACGTTTCAAATCACGGAAATAATCAGAAAGATACAAAACAGGTAAGAGCATGCTTTGACTTTTACGTTACATTTGACGTCCATAATTACTAGAAGGCTATCTGTTTTTAAACAGTTACTATGCATGTGATTATATATTTAAGAATATTATTAAAAAGAAAACTTGGTGACTAAAACTGAACATGACCTGTTAAAGAACGGTAGAGTTAAGAAAAGGGGGGAACAGCGTAAACGCTAAAACGTTACATTGCCCCCTTCTCTAAAAAACTGTCCGTCCCGGACAGGGAATGATCAAACATGATAAACATTTTAAACACAATAAAAACATGATATAAGTACATATGTCAAATATAAAATACAACTAACAATAATAATTTTCAAATGTCCATTCTATTATCTGAAATCCTGAATGTCTCTACTTCATCTCTGGTTAAAATCCACCCCCCCAACCCCTAATGTCTATCTTCCGGTTAAACTAACTCAAACATAATCTTCATCTCTCCACTCTGTGTTGACATGTCCTTCATGGTAGTTTCTGTTTGTGTCTCTTTCTCTGATGTTTCGGGCACCTGGATGACATCTTCTTCGGTTGTTTCCTCTTCTGTGTCGCTTCCTTCTATCACTACCACTGTCGTCTCTGTATACTCTTCATTCTCTACCGACTCTGCCACATCTTTTACCGGCTCTGCCACATATATTGGCAATGGTTTTTCTTCAATAGGTGGTGAAGGCGGCCTAAAGCTTTTTGAACAAGCAGGATCGGGCATCCAATAGGCACTAAGTTCATATATGGTTCCATCAGGCAGAATTGCCTTTTCTACCTTCTTCACACCCCCTATGCCATCAGGGATGACAGATCCAGAATACATTTGGCTGCTTCTTCTTGCCTTCTCACGAATACATAAAACCCTGGCAGCATCCTCAGAGGTTTGATATAAAGCGGGTGGTGCCATAAATCTAGTCTTTTCATCCTTTAAGTCATCTTTTTTTGGTAGAACAAGATGTCTATTTCTTTCTTCCAACTTTTCTTCTTCTTTCTTGCTTTTGGCGTTTTCGGTAGACTTAGGAGTTTCTGTCTTTCTTTTCTTGGGAGTAGTTGGTAAAGGGGAAATTGGTCTGACCGGCGATTCAAAAAGTGCCATCAAATTCTCGGGAAGCTGTGGTAAGTTTTCATCGTCATAACCCAATGTGATAGGGACAGGGGACTTTATTGGAGAAAAGTTCATCATACTATTACACTTCTCTGGGGACTTTTCAAATTTCTGGATCAATGGCGCCCTCTTCATTGGTGAAACCGGGATGACAAATGTTGGGTTAGACCTCGGCTTTTCATTGTTGTACTTTGTTTTCTTTTCTGCTGCTTTTACTTGCTCTGCATGTTTTGACTTCTCATGTTCTCTCATCCTGAAGGCCAGGCTGCTTGAAACCTTATAGGAGCAGTAGTTACATTCGACAATGGTTTTAGAATGCTTATTCCTGACATGCCTCATCATCTTCTCCCGAGACAAATATTCAGCACCACAGTGCCTGCACGTAAACATCATCTAAATAAAGAACATTTTATCTTTAGAATAGGAAATGAAAATACAATGTAAAAACCTTTGACCAGGAGGATCCCATCTTGCTTGCTTGTGTTTTTAATTATTTAAGTTGAATTTTATTTTATCTTTGTTTTAGGTACATCTGGTTAGTTTATGAAATATCCAACGGTATGCAGTAATCATCCGACCTGTTGTATATTAAGTCACATAGGGCATTTATTACTCATCTCCCTGTGCACTCCAGCGAGGCAAAACTAGGACACAGATGCAACTCATTGCCTCTAGAGCTTTTCTATACCATTTAATGATTACTTCATAAATTATCTTCATATTGTCAAATAAATAGATTCTGGGTACAAAGTATATGCTGCAGTTCACATCTAAGTACCAGTTTTCATTATACCAAGTGTGTTATGTACACTAATATTGTTATACATTATAAATATCAATATAATATGATATTATGATAAGAACATTTTTATTGAAAATAGAACTAAAAAGGGCTATGAATTTAGTTTGAGCTTTTCATGTCTTCCAGGCAACAGTATGCTCAGTGCTTTGATTATATATATATTTTTGTCCCTGATTTGTTTTAAATAACCCAGTTATTTACTTCACCGTAATACGGTTTTAAACGGTCGTGATGAACAACCTGTGACCTTGAAGATGGATTCTTCTGAATTTGGTAGGTCACATCAGACAGAACAGTTACTATAAAGTATGGGCCATCCCATTTTCTTTGAAGTTTAGGACTAATGTTTTTGACCCGAGTAGGGGTATACAACCACACTACATTCCCTTTCTGGTATGAATGTAGATAGCTCTTAATATCATATTGTTTTTTCTGATTTTCACTGGCATTCACCATATTTCGTCTTGCTTTCTCATGTACTTTCCACATGTTTTGCGTTATTTGAATCATATGTTCATTAACGACTTGGGTTTCATCGATAAATTCTTCGTGTTGGGGATGGGGGCCATAAATTAAGTCGATGGGGAGTTCAATCTCTCGACCAAGCATCAGTTTACAGGGTGAAAATTTTGTTGACTCGTGTACTGATGACCGGTAGGCCATGAAAGCCCACGGTAACTGTTCGTCCCAGTCCTTTTGATTGGAACAGACATATTTACTAAGTATTTCTTCCAAACTGCGATTGAGTCGCTCTACAAGCCCGTCACTTTGAGGGCGGTAAGGAGTGGTTCTAGTTTTATCGATACAGAGTCGAGTACATAATTCCTTAAATAATGCCGACTCAAATTGTCGTCCCTGGTCTGTGTGGATTTGTCTGGGAACACCAAATCTACACACAAAGTTATTTGCAAAGTTATCTATAATAGTTTTGGTCTCCATATCAGGCATGGGAAACCCTTCAGCCCATCTGGTGAAGTAGTCTGATACTATCAAGGCATATTTATTGCCCTTTTTCGATAATGGAAATGGCCCTATTATATCTAGAGCCACGCGTTCCATTGGTGCCCCAACCTGATATTGCTTCATTTTACTCTTGGCCCTTCTTGGAGGCTGTTTTCTAGAAGTGCACATGGTACATTGCTGTATCCACTTTAAAATGTCTGTTTTGAAATCCACCCAATAAAATCTTCTCCGGACACGAGCAACCGTTTTATGTATGCCTAAATGTCCTGACGTTGGATTATCGTGTAATAATTGTAAGATATCTTTTGTCCAACAACTGGGAACCAGTAACTGGTTTACTGTCACATTAGTAATTGTGTCAAGCCATTGCCTGTTTAAAACACCATTCTCAAAAACAATACGGTCCCATTGAGACCAATACCGTTTGAATATTGGGTTTTGTATTGCTATGTCCCCCCATTTTGGTTTATCTTTCGACTCGGTTTTCATCTGATATAATTTACCCAGTATTTCGTCAGATTTTTGTGCCTGTATTATTTCTTCAGTTGTCTTTTGTTGAATCCATTGTGTCTCATCTTCAGTATTTTGGTCCTCTATAGCGTCCTTTGTCTTTGCCATTCTAATACACCCTTCCAATTCAGTATTAGTAAATTCTTTTTGGTCTTGTTTATTGCAGTGGCTACACGGGTAGCACGGTCTGCGTGATAGCCCATCAGCATTCCCATGAAGTCGCCCAGGTCTATGTTGAACCTCAAAGTTATACGTATTTAGAACTTCTAACCATCGGGCCATTTGACCTTCTGGATTTTTGAACCTTAATAACCAATTTAAAGCACCATGGTCTGTCCGAACTAAAAATGGACTGCCATATAAATAATGGTGAAAATTTCTTATTGCAGAAACAATTGCAAGGAGTTCTCTCCTTGTCACACAGTATTGTCTCTCAGGCTAACTCAGCGATCGACTATAATAAGCTATGACACTTTCTTTTCCATTAACTGTTTGGGACAATACAGCACCAAGACCATACCCACTAGCGTCCGTGTCTAAAATGAAAGGTTTTTTCATGTCGGGATAACCCAGAAGTGGTGAAGTTGTAAGAGCGTTTTTTAGTTCCTGAAAAGCATTTTCACAAGTTTCAGTCCAATCATACTGAACGTTTTTCTCTGTCAGTTTGTGCAATGGCTTTGCTATAGTGGCGAAGTCTTTAATGAACCGTCTGTAATAGGAACATGTACCTAAGAAACTTCTTACTTCTTTAATGTTTTTGGGAGATGGCCAAGATTTAACTGTTTCGATTTTTTCAGTGTCTGTTGAGATGCCTTCTTCCGAAACTATATGCCCCAGAAAAGAAACCCTTTTTTGAAATAAGTGGCATTTTTTGGGAGCCACTTTTAAACCATTAGTGGCTATTCTACCTAAAACTTCATCAAGTCTTTTTAAATGCGATTCGAATGAATCAGCAAATATAATTATGTCATCTATGTAAATCAAACAAGTCTCCCAGTTTAACCCTGCTAGTACGTACTCCATTAGTCTCTGGAATGTGGCTACCCCATTACATAGACCCATGGCCATGACATTGAAATGGAAAAGACCTTTTGAAGTTGAGAAAGCAGTTTTCTCTTTGTCCTGGGGGTCCATTTCGACTTGGAAATATCCACTCGATAAGTCTAGCACAGAAAACCATTTAGAGCCCCTCAATGCATCAAGGGAATCGTCTATTCTTGGAAGTGGGTATGAATCCTTGATTGTCTTACTATTTAAAATTCTGAAATCTGTGCATATTCTCGTAGAAGAGTCTTTCTTTTTCACAAGTACGAGACTTGTTGACCAAGGACTCTTAGACGGTTCTATTATACCACAATCTAGGAGTCGTTGTACCTCCTTGTCGGCTTCCTCTCTTTTGTGAAAAGGTAATCTTCGCGGTTGTAATTTAACTGGAGTAGCCGTTCCTGTGTTTATCTTATGTCGAATGGCTGTTGCCCTTCCCAAATCATCTTTTGTTTTTGAAAATGTACTTTTATGTTGTACAAGTACTTGTTTTAACTCATCAACCTGAGACTCTGAAAGATTCGAACTACTTCTCTCAAACATATCTTGTAAATACATAGGAATATCATCTGAGTTTTCCTTAGTTATCATCTGTGATACTTTACAAGTATCTTCACATCTTTGAGTCATGTCAACTGACTCACAAACAGCAGTACAAGTTGACTTAAATACAGTTTGTTCTTCATCTGTCAAGTTTGCTATCCTCAAAGGGACTTGACCTTGACTTGGGTCAACTAAAGCCTTAGCAATCAGGAGATTACTAGTATGATTTGACATTACTGGTTCGACAATTGCGTCCATGATGTGTGATGAGTCACCTTGTATAGTTGCATTGACAATCATTTCAGTATGGGCAGGAATGGTCATTTTTTCATTTATGGAAACCTTAAAAACTGAAGGCATTTGACTCAACTTCATGCAATTCATTTTGATTCCATTTATGGTTAATATTCCAAAGCCTAAATCAAGGTTACATTTATTTTTATGTAAAAAGTCATACCCCAGTACAGCTGGTGCATCAATTTCTGCTACAGTAAATTTTTGTGTTATCGAACTTCCCCCAATCTTCACAGGTAAGTCAATTGTTCCTAAGGTTGGAATACTGTCACCATTAGCCATGCACAGTTTTCTTTTGTTTATCTTTAATAATGATTTTACTTCAGGAGGAAGAGCATCAAATTTTCTAGGATGTATAATACAGAGTGTTGCTCCTGTATCAACCAAACAGTTTACGTTAATATTTGAAATAAAACATTTTATAAAAAGGCTGTCTTGTTTATTTTCATTAAATTGGTAAATATTAGACCTAACATCCAAATGTAATGCTGGTGACTGGTCCGCTTCACCAGCATTTTCTAGTTTCCCTGTCTATCAGTCTGGGTACCCTGTGTATATTGTGAACCATAATTAAACCTTTGTTGTGTGTTGGGTGATGAGCGGTACTGTACAGTATTATTTTGTCTATCATTTTGGTATTTACGACAAGTTTTTTTCATATGACCTTTAATGCCACAATAGAAGCAGGTAACACCAGAGTAGTCATTAGACTTTCGAAATTTAGCCATGTCATCTAATTGGTGACTCATTTTTGCAATCTGTCCTAAAATGTTATCTTCGTCATCTATTTGTTCAAATGGGGTATCATATTGCATTCGAATGGCTGGTTTTGTGTTAGTAAGTCTCTTCTGATCAACAACAAATGCTTCGTACTCTACACCAACCCTTACACAATCGCCAATTGTTTTAGGTTCCCTATTAAAAAGTGTAAGTTGAATTTTAGTGTCATTTACTGCTCGTATGAAACAGTCTTTAGCTAACTGGTCCCTTATGTCAATAGGAGCTGTTGGGTATGCTAAGCGTGTAATACGTTTTATTTCTTGGGCTAGTTCCGGAAGTGCTTGTCCTTGTTTCCTAAACAAGGAATTCATTTGGGCTTTATACATGTTAGCTTGATTGGCTGGCTCAAATCTTGACGTAAGCTCCGCCACTAAATATTTGTAATCGAGTCTCATTTCTGGCTCTAAGTCAGTTACTATTCCCCGAGCGTCACCTTTTAAACTTGTTGCAAGTTCATAAGCTTTTGTTGATTCAGACCAATTGTTTTTTAAAGCTATCATCTCAAACTGGACAAGATGGTCTTGCCAACTTGATATTCCATCGTACAAAGGGGGTCTTTTAGCTTTAACATTGTCTTGGTCATTTACTTGCGACTTTGTTACTGAGTTTATTGTGTTTAACCTAACGTCAAAATTGTTTCTATTCAAGTTTCTACTTGAGTCATATCCTTGGTCAGCTGAGTCAACGACCCTATTCATATATGTATTTGCTATAGGAGTATTGGTGTCTACACACCTGTTTCTGTTATCAACAGATATCCTGCAATCCTCCCCTGGCCTGAAGGGAGCTACATTTGCCTCTCGTGTAGTCTCGTCTCCAGTACAATCATTACCAGGAAAGGATGCCTTCCATGGAAAGTTATCAATGCACGGCCGTTGCACGGGTCTCTCAGACCTCCGGGGATCATCCTGCTGCAACCTTCCCCTTTCAGTGTTAGGGAATCGCAGCCCAGGGTATTCCTCATTTGAGCTATCCCCCCTTCCATGGGAAAACCTTTTCTCGTCTTTAGTTTTAAACCCCCTTAGCTTTTCCAAAATGTCTCGCTCAGCTTCCTTGTGTTTTTCTAAATCTTGTAATAGTTGTTCCTCGTCAGTTATTTTTGCGTCATTCGAGTCTTTTTCTTTCTGAGTTCTACATCTCGCCATTTCTATGGGTTGGTCTCCATTTAGTGACTCGTCTTGTCTGTAAATTCCTTTTGTCACCCGCATCTGGACTTCTCCCGAAGGTGTTACGTCTATCATATTATCCATGGTCAAGTCCATTGTTGATGCGGGGAGCTGTGGTCCCTGGGCATCTGGTGTTATTCTACTGCTTGGTTCCTCCTTTTCCATAAAATTGAGTCTTCTTGGTATTCCTCCAGTTGCCATTTCACAGTTCTGGACTTGTTTTTCTCCACCAATTAAAAGTGGAATATCCCACCGCTGCCACCAATTTGTAACGTGTCCGCCTTGTGTGAATTCTGCAACTTTCGAAATGTAATAGACTCGGAAGAAGAACCTCTTGTGTATGTGCTACTCTTGTGTAATAGCGGGGAGGAGTGTAACTGAGTTACAGAACTGGATCCCTGAACACTGTTTTTACCTTCGTGCAGTGTTCAACGGACTCAGTTCCGATGTTGACACATTTTGGCTAGAATTAGCAATACCAATTGAAGTTAATTATTTAATTGATGAAACAAATATTTTATGATGTTATAAGATATAATGTTATTAACTTCAACAATTGTTACTGATTACTTAACATTTTAATAGTCACCAAGATTAAGCAAGCAAATCGTAGGGATGTTCCTGGTCAAACAATACAATTAAAAACAATACTTAGCAATACAATAAAAATGACTAGCTTTGAGCTATTATATCCTAACTAAGAAAATCGGAGGATTACAATAAAGTATGATGTGTTCCTAAACTATGTTACGGTAATGATCGAACGCGTACAGAGAAACAATAGAGACCTTTTCAATAGATCTGTATAGCTATTTGCTATTGGATACCTAAATTACACGTTTCTCTGAATACCTTTTCGTACAGAATTCGGATTAGAAAGTATAAACTATTATACCAAAAATATGTATGGAATTATTGTGTGAATATGACAGAAGGTCACGTAGACCATTAATAGTTCTTTAAAACTAAATAGTGTCTTCTATTTTATAATTGAATTAAAGACTCTGGTAACGAGTCGTTAAGTATATTACGTCAACAGAAATTGAGTCAGAATATTGACTTTAATGACTCGAAAAAGTCTTTTAAATAAGCTAACCTTGAAATTTATCACGTTGATTTTATAAACGAAAAGGCCAGAAAGACTCCTAAAGTCGCTTTATTATAGCAGTTAAAAGTTGGCTTTTGGCTAGCAGTTGCCTTATGCCCAGTTGAACCACAACTGAAACAATGCAACACGCACGCTCTTTTATACCTAAATTTCGACTAGAAAATGACGTTTCGACTCTAAAAGACTCGAAACGTTACGTCTTTGACACGTTTAACGACAATCGATACTTGATTTACGGCACTTGTACTGGAATGACAAAGTTGACCTTTCAATGTAAACAATCGTACAAAATTGATTGACCAGGTATCCCTACGAAGTAATGATAAATGTGCATGATATAGAGATAATGTTACATGTAAAATCATCTTAACAATGACGTTTCAAATCACGGAAATAATCAGAAAGATACAAAACAGGTAAGAGCATGCTTTGACTTTTACGTTACATTTGACGTCCATAATTACTAGAAGGCTATCTGTTTTTAAACAGTTACTATGCATGTGATTATATATTTAAGAATATTATTAAAAAGAAAACTTGGTGACTAAAACTGAACATGACCTGTTAAAGAACGGTAGAGTTAAGAAAAGGGGGGAACAGCGTAAACGCTAAAACGTTACAGTATATTGCTGTTCGAAAGTCAAAAATCAATTGAAAAAAAAATCCGGGTTACAAACAAAAACTGAGGGGAACACATATAAAATAAGAGGTTAACAACGAAACAACGGAAACATTAAAATGCAACCAAAAACCAAACGACAAGGCACAACACACAATAAACGAACTATTAGATAACATTTGCCATTTTTCTGAGTTGGTACAGGACATTTTAAGAAATTAACAATACATTATTAAACAAGACAAAAGTTCTAGAGAGATAATAAATTCTAATGATATGGTTCCCCAAATGATCGCTGTCCACTGATTGTCATTTGTATAATAAATCAAATATAGTTTCATATTTTGTCAAGCAATAACAGTTACACATAAATTCAAACACAAGTATGTGATAAAATTATAACAACTATGGTTTGATCTTCAAAAGCAAAAGAAGTATACCGCTGTTCTATATTCATAAGTCGAGTTAACTGAAAAATTCCGATTCACAAACCAAAACTGAGAGAAACATAACATTTTGAGCTCACACTTGTGATAAGATACATTTAGCTTTCATGTCTTTTGATAGGCAATGTCATGATTTTTTTCTGTTGAAGAGACATTCGTAATTCTACAATGTAATTCTATGAAATCGAATAGAAATAATTCATTGGGCTTGAGATATATTGGTTTTATCACGTTTAACCCTTGTTACCGCTCGCAGTAAAATGTAGCTTAAAGACTAAAGTTAAGCCTTTTTCAACTGATTTTTATAGTTTGTTCCTATGTTATACTGTGTCACCACTGTCCGATTGGAGGGTATTAATCCCGCTAAAAGGTTTGACCCCGCCACATTCTGTGTATGTACCTGTCCAAAGTCAAGAGCCTATAATTCAGTGGTTGTCGTTTGTTTATGTGTACAGTTAAATTACTTGCTTTTCATTCATTTTTTGTACATAAACTAGGCCATTAGTTTTCTCGTTTGACTTGGTTTACCATGTCAATACGGGGCCTTTTATAGCTGACTTTGCGGTATTAGGTTTTCTTATTGTTGAAGGACGTACGGTGACTTATAATTGCCATTTTTTTGTGTCATTATGCGTAGAAAACAATTTTCCTGTCCCGCAGAAGTCCCTATGACTTTCATGAAATCTTTTACAAAAACTCATCTCTCAACATTTAATATACTTTCAACCAAGATCTGAATGCCCGCGATTTTGCAGGTTCAAGTATAATTACAAATCTAGTAATTAGTCTAATTCGGTAGTTCGCATTCGTGAAAAGGGAAGGGTATTGTAGTTACGACATGAGGAATATATCCGATATCATCTGTGAATCGGCTTTTCCATAGGCAGACAAGCTATAGATAAGTGATTACATTGCATTATTATTTGTAATGTAACATTTGTAATTTATGTAACAGTTATCTACCGATTTGTATATCCCATGAAAAAAACCTAAAATAGTGTCGATTTTAAAGGTTTACGTGTGTATAATATTCAAGTAAGATACTAACAAAAATGTAAAGCATTAAGAGTTGGTATTAATAATAAGCTCATGTAATGATCAGTGTAACTATACATTTCTAAACTTCAGCAGATAGTAGATCAAGTAAATTAACCTTCCAATATAATGAAAACGTGATCTATCAACACTATTGTTAGAAAAGCATGTTATTGCGAAGTCATTAGACACTCCTGTATGCAAGTTTACAATAAGGAAGTGAAGTTGCACTAAATACTCTGTTTATAAACGTTGATTAGAAATATTTATTTCAGACATTGTGTGGTATAGATTAATGTTATGTTGCAAACATCTTACTAATTAAGCCTATACATAATCAAGAAATGCACTGATGTTTTGTAGACAATAATTTAAAGAGACAACGACCCGACCATATAAAAGACAACAGCAGAAGGTTACCAACAGGTTTTCAATGTAGCAAGAAATTCCCGCATCCGAAGGCGTCCTTAAGCTGGCCCCTAAATAAATATTTACTAGTTCAGTGTTAATGAACGCCATACTAAACTACAAATGGTACACAAGAAACTACAATCAAAAATAATACAAGACTAACAAAGGCCAGAGGTTCCTAAAATGGGACAGGCTCAAATATGCGGCGGAGTACATGTTTAAGAAATCTCAACCCTCCCCCTATACCTCTAGCCAATGTAGAAAATTAAATACATAACAATACGCACATCAAAATTCAGTTCAAGAGAAGTCCGAGTCTGATGTCAGAAGATGTAACCAAAGAAAATAAACAAAATGACAATAATACATAAGTAACAACAGACTACTAGCAGTTAACTGACATGCCAGCTCCAGACTTAAATTAAACTGATTGAACGATTATGATTTCATGATATGAATATCAGGCACAATCCGTCCCGTTAGGGGTTTAGTATCATACTATCATAACATATATGAGAATAACACTACCCGTGTCATGCCAACAACTGGTTTTTGAATAAATGTGTTTAGTTCCGATGCAAAGACCCTTTAAGTGAATCAATATTAAAGCCAATATATGCAATGTTTAATGACCTGACAACAGTATCGTAACTATATCCCTTCTACATAAGTATATTTAAAGGTTTTGTTAGTTTTTGAGGTGAATACTGACATGTGTGTGCTTTATATAGAATATTACCATACAAAAGTGGATGTGAATTACCTGAACGTATCAGAAGTCTGCATGGTGAGCTATATTTACGAATGATTTCCTTATACCGATGATAAAATTTAGTAAATGTTTTGACTAGTTTGTGATATCGAAAACCCTGGTGTAATAATCTGTATGTGCACGTGTTTCCAGTCTGCCGAATAGTTTTGTTCTAAACATTATATATTTACATCAGGAATACAAAGGTGAATAGTTATAGAATCTATTTCGAAGACACTGAAAAACATTTAGGGTTTATACAATGCAAAATGGACTTTCATCCATCTCATCACCAATGTTATGCGTAATGAAGGATAGTAATTATTATTTCTAAAATTTCTTAATCAGATAGTGTACAATCTATGTTGTATTGAATTTTTATACGCTTAAACCGTGTTTTGTTGTACATATTAAATATAACTTTTTATCAAAAATATTTTGTCCTAAAATCAGGAATATCACATTGTCAAGAAATCATTGATTTGTTTTAAAATAATATATAGTTTGATGGATGTGTTATTAACATTTCACACCTAAATTTCGTTAACGAACGCTTTGAAACAATAAGAACAAACTTAAGAAACTTCGTGCATAATTTTATCTGTTAACTCTATATACATAAATGGTATCATTTTTTTTTTGTAGTCTGAATTATTATATTTTCATTTTTATTTAAATGCACGTTTTGTTCATAGTGGAAACAGACTTGTCTATATTTTTTTCACTGCATCAGTTTCGGAGAAACACAATTTACCTGACCGATAGTATACAGTTATCAAAGGTACCAGGATTATAATTTAGTACGCCAGACGAGCGTTTCGTCTACCTAAGACTCATCAGTGACGCTCATAAAATTATATCAAAATTTGTATAAAGCCAAACAAGTACAAAGTTGAAGAGCATTGAGGATCCAAAATTCCAAAGAGTTGTGCCAAATACGGCTTAGGTAATCTATGCCTGGGATAAAAAAAAATCCTTAGTTTTTTCGAAAATTCAAACTTTTGTTAACAGGAAACTAATAAAAATGACCACATAACTGATAGTCATGTCAACACCAAAGTGTTGACTACTGAGCTGGTGATACCCTCGGGGACGAAACGTCCATCGGCAGTGGCATCGACCCAGTGGTGTAAATAGTTATCAAATGTACCAGGATTATAATTTTGTACGCCAGACGCGCGTTTCGTCTACATACGACTCATCAGTGACGCTCATATCAACATATGTATAAAGCCAAACAAGTACCAAGTTAAAGAGCACTGAGGATCGAAAAGTCCAAAAAGTTGTGCCAAATACCGCTAAGGTAATCTATGCCTGTAAATAGGTAAGATGATATCTGATGGAAAGATATGAGTCAATTGCATATCTGCATTTGTGTAATGACTAATTATACAACATTTTTACAGGAGTAATACTACAGGTGTCATATGTTGGAGAGGATCTACTTACCTTCATAGAGCACCTTAGAATCCCATATGTATTTATGGAGTTCGTGTTGCTTAGTTTCCAGAGTTGGTTTACTTTGGTTTAATTGTTGTTTGTCTTTTTAGGTTGTTTTTTTAGCATATTATAATATCGATTTTGATAAATGAGTTTGTTTATCCCTTGAGTCTATTTTGTCTCTTTGTATAGTTAGAATTTACTCTAAAGTGTTAAAGCATAACCAAACAAAAGCACCATTTCCCATCAAAATCCGATCCGAAAACTGTCTGATTACTTTAAAGATCAATTGTTTTTTTGGCTATGTCGTTTTTCGTTTTCTTTGATTTTACATGTTCCTTTGGTATCCTTCTCAAATAATTATTTCTGGTAAAAAATTTAACGTTTCAATCAAATTTGCTCTCTAAAACTTACTTTATAAGGATTGAAATCGATATATTTAGGGCTTAGATAACATGGATAATTAAATATCTTAAAACTTTTGGGGTTTTTGGTCCTCAATGCTCTTTAACTTCGTACTTTATTTGGCATTTTTAACTTTTTTGGATTCGAGCGTCACTGATGAGTCTTTTGTAGACGAAACGAGCGTCTGGCGCATACTAAATTTAGTCCTGGTATTTATGATGAGTTTATTTAATTAACTTTGACAAACTACTACAGTTAGGGAATTAAAGACAGTTTACTTTCCGGTATCGGAACACATATACATGAAGGCAAGGTCGTTCAACGCCCCGTATCTAACAGGGGAGGACATTATGTCCTGTATTTTATGTTTTGTTAGAGAGGCAGAAGATTATTTCTAATAGAAATTAGATCTCCACGGGATGAAGACAAGGTAAAATCACAAACAAAAACCTCCGAGGAAAATGGAAAAAAAAAGTTCCTTAATAACATGATCCAATGGCAAAATCAAAAGCTAAAATACATCAAATGAATTGATAATAACTGTCATATTCCTGACTTGGTACAGTCATTTTCTTATGTTGGCAATGGTGGATTAAACTATTTTTTGTAGCTAACTAAACTTCCCACTTGAGAAGATTGATAGGAGTGTTTCCTAATTATGTTCACTATGTTTGAGTTAAAGAGCAGTTGTTACCTGATTTTTAGATCTAATGACAAACCCTAGCGTTATTCTAAAGTGTGCACGATTTTTTTTGTATGTTATTCTGAACATATATAAACAATGTCTTAAAGTCATTACTATAATTTTTATTCTTAAAAGGGGTAAATGATGATAAATACGTTGATAACGTCGCGGTCACATCACAAAACTATGTCCATGAACTAACAGATAAAATACTTTTAGCAAATCAGTAGACGTGTTACATCAAAATTGAATAGTTCGTCTATAATCTCCGAGACTAAACATACTGTTTAGCATTTCAAAATGATGGTACATTGTATTTAACAGAAAGTGTCGAAAGATACCAGAGGGACATTCAAACTGAGGTGTCGAAAAATAAACGGACAACACCATGGCTTCAAAGAAAAACAAAATACCAACACGTAATGAACCCATCTAAAACAATGGGGTTGATCTCAGGTGCTCCAAAAGGTAAAGCAGATTCTGCACCCATGCGGAGCAGGATAACCTCATATCATAAATTATGTTAATATAAACGTGATCTTTCAAAACTAGGTTGAATAAAAAAACATGTGATTCCAAATTAATTAGACACCCTCGTATCATAGTACACGACAATGTTATGAATTCACACCGAATACCCATATCATATCATTGAACTATCTTTTATAAATGCTAATAAAGCCAGAATGCATTTATTTATGTCAGACATATTGTGTTTGATAACTTACGGTTATTTTGTTAAATTCCTACTAATCAGGTCCATAAATAATCGTGAAAAAGCTGTTATTTTTGCAGACAGCTAGTTAATTCCAATTTTATGGTTGCCCACGCTTTTCACGTGTACCAATTGTTGTTTGAATTCTCAAAATAACATAAGTTGATATTGTCTAGTAAAGGGAGTAAAAGTAGCCATGAACTAATTCGAATAGAAACTACTACAAAACATTCAAATATATTAATCGAATTACAAAATACCAAATCCACTGTCACCAAACCAAGAAGCAATATCATGCTAAATTTCAGAAATAGGGCTGATTATCTGTGCAATGTCTCTTAAAGGCAGTATATTGATGTGAAGACTTTTTGATTTGGAAATGTCTGTTCCAAGTCAAGTTGTTGTCTATTCGTTTGATGTGTTTAGTGTGTTTGAGCTTAGATTTGTCCATTTGATTAGGGACTGTCCGTTTTCATGTTCCTCAGAGATCAAATTGTTTGTGAGTCAGGGCATGCACTGATTGAGAACGAGGTGAAAATTAATGCTCGTCAACATTTTGAATTTTGAGTGAAATATTCGGGAAATAATACAGTTATAGTTAGCTTTGTCATTAAGAAATGATTCGGAGTAAGTTGATTGAAATAATTCAGATTTGATTGACACTTATGTCGACCCATTAGGTTAAGAAAAAGTCAACAATTTCCTGCAGAAGGTAATTGCGACCACCCCGTTGACCCCCATTGATATTAATATAAACTGTAGAAATTAGTTAGAGAGTGACAATATGAACCCTCCCTTTCAAATGAAAACAAACAGTTGGTGAATATGATATGCAAATTTGCAAACTGTCTAGAAGCCATGTCAGATAGACTAGAAAGACGAATAATTGGCAAGGGGAATATAAATCGAATATTGGTGTCAGAAGGTAATAACGGGTACAGAAAGAGGTCAAACTGGTACATGATAAATTAACGGTAATAAAAAATTTGAAAATTAAATAAAAGTTAAAGTGATATATATATATATATCATAGAAAAACACTACCTCCGAAAAATCTGTCGAACGTATAGTTGATATAGTTGTGTATTTTTTTTTCAAATCAATCCGAGGGAAAATTCACATGACACCGCCCTGCAGTTAAACGATTGTTCAGAAAGTATAATACATTTGTAATTTGTTAATTTTGTATAAATGTTTTTTTATTACCATTGTGCCATATAATATAAAAAAGAAGATATGGTATGATTTCAAATGTGACAAATCTCAACAAGAGCAAAGTGACACAGAATTTAATAAGTATAGTTCACTGTACTGTCTTCAGCAATGAGCAAAGCCCATACCGCATATATTTATTTTTAATTTTACTAAGGACATCGTAACTCTTCGGACTATAATAAGACCATCATAAGACACATGTTTTTTATATCCTAATGTTAGGATCAAATTTTGGACATACATGTATCTTAGTTTAGGAAACTTTTATAAACCTAACATAGGACTAAGACGTGTCGTAAGACCATCCTAAGACACGTCCTAGTCCTAAGACTGCTTCTTGGCTCAGCCCGCAAGTTTAGATTATTAAATTCAATTTTAACCGTTTAAGAAATTCATAGTTATCTGTACACAATTATCTAGTTTTTATTTTTAATCTAGTAAAATTCCAAATGCTTGGAATAAAGGTATGATATATCTGATACCAGCATAGTCAACTTCTGATCCTAGAAATCCATTGTCATTCAGAGGTATTATTTTTTGCACCATGTGCTTACAAACTCTATTGTAGTGGTTTAATTATTAGATTTACTGATTAGTTAGATAGATGAAAGGGAGATAATTAATGATGAACAAAATAGTTTTATTAAAGCCAGGAGTAAAATTGGCCATGTCTCCACTCAATTATTGAAACTAGAAACAAGTGTTAAGTGTCAATTGTGTTTCCTTTAAAATTTTAAGAAGGCATTCGATACAAGACCATTATTGTTTAACATGACATTTATATAAGACCTTGTACAAAGTTTCTGTTTGCTTTGCAAGCCATTTATTCAAATATATTATGCTGTGTTCGTAAGAACGATAACAGTACTGACATGTTAAGTGTAAATACTGGTTTGAGTGAATTCCAACTCAATATTTTCACCACATTGTTTGACACTTTAGTTTTGTCAGTCATAAATTACGGCTTAGCTATTTGGGGTACAAATAAAGGCAACAGTAGCATACCGCTGTTCAAATCTCATATATCAATGGACAAAAAAAAAATCGGGGTAACAAGCTAAAACTGAGGGAAACGCATTAAATATAAGAGGAGAACAACGACACAACATTAAAATGTAACACACACAGAAACGGACTAAGCATTAGACAAAATCCTATGAGAATAACAAGTATAACAATTGAGTTATCTTCAAATAGGAACGAAAGATACAAGAGGGATAGGCAAACTCATAGATTGAAAATAAACTGACAAAGCCAAGGCTAAAAAATAAAAAAAACAAATAGACAAATATTAGTACAGAAGACACAACATAGAAAAATATAGACTAAGCAACACAAACCCCACCAAAAACGTGCGAGTAATATGAGGTGCTTCGGAAGAGTAAGAATATCCTGCTTCACATGTGCCATTTTTTATTGAATGTCTTGTTAAATATGTTGATGATAAATAACATTAGCTGTTTTATGGAATTTAACTGCACATATTGTTTTAAATAATGAACCAGTTTTGCTTAGTAAATAAGCTGCCTGATTGCAAAATGTTATACTGCGAGTACAACATAACTTCATTGGTCGATGTTTGTGTTTGTAAACGAAGTACATGGATAATAAAATACTTGTTTTTTACGGTGTAATTGATCTGAAACTTGAATAATATTTTGAATCACATGTTTGAATCTTTTATAATCTTCTTTTTTGTGCTCAGCTCATATAACTTCTTATTACGTGGTTTGGATCTGCTTTCACCTGCCGGAGCACCTGAGATCACCCCCAGTATTTTTGGTGGAGTAGAAACCTCTGAATCGGGACAATCTTAAAAGTGTGACACTGACAAGTTCGATACATGCCCCAAGTTCTAACAGAAAAAAGAAAAGAAAGGCAGCACATTATTTCTGTATAAGAAAGGCGATCACTCCGGGACGTATAAAAAGAAGATCTCTCAAAACAAACGTACTCAAAATAGGGGAAAGCTAAAAGCAACACCATTTTGGAGACAGTTGAATAGCTTTAAGTCGACCAATTCCAAAACTTATTTATATCTTATATTTATATTTATTTCGTATCTTTGTGGTTCTTACTGTCTAAAGAAGGGATAAAATTACCACTGTATTTGACATTGACTCAAGATAAATTAAGGAAAAATTAAGTTGTTAGCAGATTTCATGACCTTCAAAAAGACTTACTAAAAAAGGAGAATGCTGAAACCAACACCATTTTGTACCCAGTTGTGTAGTTGTATGTTTATCCCGTCGAAAACTTTCATTGTTTTTATTTGTGAGGTTAACTCTCGTCGTCGAAAAAGAAACTAAACTATACAGCATTTGCAATTGAAATCAGATCATGAAATATGTTATTATACTTTTCTAAATTACAAACAACCGACGAAGAAATGAACTTTCCGGTATAAAAATAAAACGTGATTTTTCTAAACTAGTTTGAAAAACACGCGATTCCAAAGTCATAAGACACCCACTTATTATAGTACACAAAGGAGTGAACGCCCACTGAATACCTTTACGTATTTTTCACATCTCTTTTATATAAGTTAATTAAGCGAGTATGCACCT
The DNA here is from genome assembly GCA_019925275.1 of Mytilus edulis. Taxonomy (NCBI): domain Eukaryota; kingdom Metazoa; phylum Mollusca; class Bivalvia; order Mytilida; family Mytilidae; genus Mytilus; species Mytilus edulis. The sequence continues at coordinate 83,503,164 of CM034358.1, read as the reverse complement.
TAGTTAGGTCAGACATATTGTGTTGTATCACTTATTGTGATGTTTCTTAATCTTACTAATAGGGTCCATAATTAATTGAGAAAATGCTGATATCTATATTCGAGAGCTTATTGATTCAAATTTTCTGGTTTTCCGGTCAACCGATTGTTTTTTTTTTTGTTATATGAATATAATATCGTTCGATATTTTTAATAAAAGGAATAAGAAGTACAAGTTTACTAAGTCGATTTGATTTGAAACCACTTCCAAGATATTTGGAAGGGTTCGACATAAGGCTATACAACATTTGTAGCAGAATCCACTTACCCTTTCTGAGTACCTGAAATCACCTATAGTTTTTTGGTTGAGTTCGTGTCGCTTAGTTTTCTATGGTGTGAGCAGGATCAATCGGTTTGAATATATGATATCGTAAAGACTGTCATGCATCAGCTGAATTGCCGATACAGTGTTGTCAAATGAAGGTTTTATACAAAGAAGTCATAAATCAAAGTTATG